>JBAMBO010000059.1:0-12994 GCA_037044535.1 Lordiphosa magnipectinata | reverse complement strand
GACCAAAAAAAGTTTGATTAACGGTTAATTTTTATTTTGCTTCTTATCTATGTTCTAATCGTACGTTCGCGACCGAAAACATCATTTTATTGTAATTGCTTTTCATTGAATGCAAGCAGGTAGCTGACACAGCACGTTTCAAATAAGTTAGGTGTCTCTAATTTAAATATAAAATAACTTTGGGGTTACTATTAACCAAACTTATATTTTTGATTTTCAAAGTTGTGTACGTTCGCGACCGTAAGTATAGTTTTTTGATAAGCAATGCTTTTACTTTTTAACACGCAACTAATTATTTGTAGATGGGTAAAACAAATTGAAAAACGTCAACGATATATTAATAAAATTAAAAGCGATCCACAGAAATTAAAAGAATTGCGCGAAAAATCAGTTGAGAGAATGAGAAAATGTTCGAAAACAGATGCAAGAAGAGATTACAGAGAAAAGAAGAAAAAAGAAGCTCAACAAGAAGAAGAACATAGAGAGTATACTTGTAAATAAAGTCTGGGAAAGGCTATAAAAAGGCAGAAAGGGCATTACCAAGTGAATTAAAAAAAAAAATTGAGATTATTAAAGCACTGTTTATTAAGTATGTCGAACCAGAAAATGCCATAAAAAAAATTCTACAAAAGTTGACTTGGAATGGGAGACAAAGTTGAAATTGGTTAAAGATATTTACTTGCGTGCAGATGTTAGCGTCCAGTCGGCAGCCAAAAAGGACACCCTCGTTGTTGATGGAAAAATTGTTGCTAAGCGTTATATGCTGCTAACCGTATCGGAAGCTTTCGAAATTTACAAAAACGAGTCAATTGGAGAATGCGTTAGCAAGACAATATTTTTCGAATGTCGACCTAAGCATGTTCAACTCTCGAGCAAAATGTCACATAACATGTGTGTATGTGTTCATCACGCCAATTTCAGTTTTTTATTAAATGGTTGCGCAACAGTAATAGAATCATTTCCAAAAAACCTTTGAAAGTTTCTTGCAATTAGCTTGTTGCAATATTAAAAATGAAAGCTGTATGACCAAAGATTGCGAAAATTGTAAAAATGATGTACAATCTATTGTTCCAGTAAAATATCTTACAAAATTGGATGAAATCGTGAAATGGCAACACTGGAGGAAAGTAGACGATAGAGTAACTTTGACTTATTCTGTCGCTCCGCTTTCAGATTTAATTCATGAGTTAGAAGTTCAGCTGCCACTTTTTAAAACACACTTCTTTGTAAAGCGAGACCAACAAAATTATTTTGAAGCCATAAGAAAAAATATCAAGCCCGGGAAACTTGCCTTACAAATTGACTTTGCAGAAAATTATAGGCTGGTCTGCCAAAATGAAGTTTAAAGCGCGCACTTTAGCTACAAACAAGTTTCGATTTTTATTGCATCGCATGGATGCTTGACAAAACTATGTTATATGCAGTAAAAAGCGATAGTTTAAGTCACAGCAAAATCGATGTCTACATGTTTATAACGAAGATTGTTGGAGAAATTAAAAACTAACATTGAAAATTTCAAAGAGTATTCCTTTTTTCGGACGGAAGTAGCTGCCAATTCAAAAATAAATTTATTTTTTGGAGCTTACCCGATTTAATGGCTAACTTCGGTTGTAAAAATGTGTACGTTCGCAACCGGTACATAATTCAATTTAAAACAAGAAAGAAAGTCGGTCAAGCCCGACTATAACATACTCTGTACCCTTACACTCGCATTTGCTCAGGAGTCAAACGGCCAGTTAACACCCCGCGCGCAACGCGGTGCGCTCTCTAAGTTTCTCTCTCTCTCTCTCTCTTTCTCTCTCGCACTTAGATTGCCTGTGTTGAACGGTTAGGGTATGTTGCTGTGATTGTAGGTGGGGGGGTGGGTGGTGTTAACTGGCCGTTTTTTGCCCATAACTTGAGTATCGTTCATCCGATCTTGATCATTCCTTCAGCAAATCGATAAATAATTTTGTTTACAAGGTATCTCTAGAAGAACGAACGATCTATCTCCAAAACTGTAGGAGATATGAAGTTTTTTCCAAATTACGGGGGCGGGAGGGGGCGCGGCAAAAATGGAAAATAAACTTGATCTGCCTGCAAGTATAAGAAATATATGTCCCATACATGTCAAACCTCTATCTCTTACCATCTCTGAGATCTCTTCGTTCATACGGACAGACAGACGGACGGACGGACAGACGGACATGGCTATATCGAATCGGCTGTTGATGCTGATCAAGATTATATATACTTTATAGGGTCGGAAACGATTCCTTCTCCCTGTTACATACTTTTGCACAAACTTAATATACTCTATGTACCTTCGGTTTAGAGTATAAAAAAGATGGAAAACAACAATCTTCCCCACCTTTTTTTTGCGATTCGATAGCATGAGCTCTATGTTTAGTTCAAAAGATGGGGTTCATCGAGTTTTAGTTTTCAAAGTGATAGCCAAAAACATGTGGTCGCGAACGTACGCGAAATAGAAGTCGACTTTGGCTTAATCTAGTAAAATGCAAAAATCTGCGAAATGGAATCGAATATTCTAAAGCGATTAATTTATTTTAAAAGAGGATTAATGTACTCTTCTATCGAGAATTTACACAATAAATTATCTCCATTGGTTTTTTATACTCTGTACCGAAGGTACATAGAGTATATTAAGTTTGTGCAAAAGTATGTAACAGGGAGAAGGAATCGTTTCCGACCCTATAAAGTATATATAATCTTGATCAGCATCAACAGCCGATTCGATATAGCCATGTCCGTCTGTCCGTCTGTCCGTCCGTCCGTCTGTCTGTCCGTATGAACGAAGAGATCTCAGAGATGGTAAGAGATAGAATTTTGACATGTATGGGGCATATATTTGTTATACTTGCAGGCAGATCAAGTTTATTTTCAATTTTTTCCACGCCCCCTCCCGCCCCCGCAATTTGTACCTCCTTCACCGCCTTCATATCTCCTACAGTTTTAAAGATAGATCGTTCGTTCCTTCTAGAGATACCTTGTAAACAAAATTATTTATCGATTTTCTAAAGGAATGATAAAGATCGGATGAACGATACTCAAGTTATGGGCAAAAAACGGCCAGTTAACACCAACCACCCCCCCACCAACAACCACAGCAACACACCCTAACCGTTCAACTCAGGCAATCTTAGTGCGAGAGAGAAAGAGAGAGAGAGAGAGAGAAATTTAGAGAGCGGACCGCGTTGTGCGCGGGGTGTTAACTGGCCGTTTGACACCTGAGCAAATGCGAGTGTAAGGGTACAGAGTATGTTATAGTCGGGCTTGACCGACTTTCTTTCTTGTTTAACCAGCAATAGATGTTGCAGCTGCGTGTTGCTAGTATAAATGTACCAATTAAACGCGAACTTGACGTGATCAAGAAAAACTGGGTATGAGGTGTTGCTACCTGATGCCTCTAGTTTCACAATTTATTGATTCCGTTCCCAGGCCTTACCAACAGGTTAATTTTGTCGCACTGAGTTCTATATGTATATATATATAAATTTTGCCAATAAAAGCATTTCCGGTGATTTTCCCCCTTGCGGGTGGAATTTTCCAAAACCGTCTTAGTTTTTACTTTCAACACAACACATGAAAACTACTGTCCTAATTCCAGCTTTCTATGTCCTATCGTTCTGGCTGTGCGTAGATTGCCAATCAATCAATGCATGAATCAGTGAATGTGGATACGCTCTTTTATATGTATAGAGAAGAGAAAGATTCCTTTCGATTGTCTTCACATTTTGTTATATAATATAACGTTATTTTCTTAAAACGGGAAGTAACGCGAGCCATGTACTCATACACTTTGTTGCAGTTCGATCCATTTATTTGTAGCCACAAATGCTCTTATATACAAGCAAATATACAAGAATTATGAAATCAATCCCAAAACCAAGTCTTAAAGAAATTATTTGGGCATTTAAAGAAAATCATTGTTATGTTCAATATTAACCGATTTTGCCCACATTCAATCTTCTGTTTTCCAGCTCTACCTAAATTCTCACCAGAAATAGGAACAGTAGACATCTCCGCGAGCACCCGCCAGTTCAAAATGCCAGAAACTTTGCCCGCCACGGCAACGGCGAGTGCCTCGAGCATTGATTGTACTGTGGCGGTACTTAAGGTACCCACACCCACCATGCAGATGCCACAAGTGTGCAATCTTCAGCCCAATAATATTAATATAGAACTAAAACCAGCGGCAAGCACATCCGGCTTCAAGGTGAGTCAAATGAGATCTAAACTTTATTTAAAGTTATCCAAACTATTTAAAATTTTTGGGGTGGGAATTCGGTTACGACACTATCATCAGGACGCTGGGCGGATTACTCGTCTTTGCTCTGACGTGACCGCCAAAATTTGGAAATGGTGGATATGGCGGCAGATGCTCGGAATCGTCCAATAGAGGTGGTTTCATTGGTTCTGGCTCTTCCATTTGGGGCTTAGCCTCTTCCTCAAATAGCCAGCAAAAGGCATAGTAAATTCGATCGGCCAACATCACCAGAGGTTCGTCCAAGCTGGGGCCGAGCAAAATAGGAGACATCTCGTTGCCATAAGTGCGTGGAGCAACAGGAACATCTTCATGGAAAAATCCCTGCAGCTGCTTGAAACAAAACCGTGCTGCAGTGCGGATATGGGGTCGTACGTCCACGTGACGTAGCTTGTCGAAAGCGTCATCCACACACATGTTCACATGTTGGCGGAAGCGAAAACGTGCTTCCGAGCCAAACAGCTCCCTCCATGTAATAGGTTCAGCTTCGGCACGCTGCATTTGTTTTTCCAATTCGGCCAGAAAGGCTAGAATTTCTGTTCCCACACGATTACCCAGACTGGGTATGGGACCACCACGCTTGCGGCAGCGACGCAAAAACCGATCACGGTCCCGAGCAACACCCAGCTGCTTCTTGAGGCGAAGCAACTGCTTGGAGAAAGAGGCAGAAACTGGCCAATCCAAAGGGGACGGTGGGTTTGAGGAAGAGTTGTTAGTGGTGCTGTGGGCGGGTTCGGTCCGCTGCTTGGATGAAATGGTTGGGGCTACGTCCAGAGGTATTTCATAGAGGCTGGGCGCATCTCCGGCTCCGGGATCTGGAATTTTCTTCTCCGAATCAGACTTGGGGACCATGGAAGTCGATGTAAGTGAATAGTAATCTTCACCCGCAACTGTGCGTACTTGTCGCACCTTATCTGGCGCCAGTAGATGGGACTGCGTTGATTCCGAGCTCGATGTTTCTAGTATCTCTGGCTCTGACAGTTCCAGTTTCTCGTTCTGCAGTCTGACAACTGACTCTTGTGGGTTTTCAGTCTCCAATCGCATTTTCCGTTGTCGTCGTTGTTCCGACTCTCCACAATTTGTAAGCTTTTGTGATGTGTCGGAGTCCCATTGATTTTCAGATTTGTACTTCTTATGATCTCGACGCTGCTTAGGTTTTCTCTGTCTTTCATCCGATTCATTTTCACTCTCCTGAGATCGCCGCCGCCTTTCAAATATTATTTGGTAGCGATCCTCAAAATCTGAACTAACCTGCGACTTTTTATATTCTCGACCCTTTCGACTTTCCTGGGGCGTTGGCCATATTTGAACTATTTCTTTCTTTCGGGTAAGATGCCTATCCTGTGACTTTTGATTTTCTTGACACCTTACACGCCTTCCGTTTAGACGCTCCTCAAACTGTTGAGAATCCAGTGATCTGTGGCGCTCTCGACTCCTTTGTCGCTCCTGAGGCGCTCGCCGCTTTTCAAATACATTTTGGTGGGCAGCCTTTTGAGTAACATATTTTTGACTCTCCTGAGTCGTTCGCCGTCTTTTAACTAACTTTTGCTGCAAAGATTTTTGACGCTCCTCAAAATCTAGGCAATCGTTTGACTTCTGACGATCCTTGTACTTTTGCGTCTCTTGCGTGGACTTTTGACGGGTTTTCGGTGATCGCCGCCTTTCAATTAGTTTCTGCAGCGCAGTTTCTTGCCTTTTTTCAAATTCTTTTCTTTTCTGTGTCTTTTGAAGTTCCAAAGGGGTCTGACTCCGTGTACCGTGACCCTCGTACTTCTGATCCAAACATGGACGCTGTTCAGACTTTGCTCGCGTTGCAGGGCCTTGAAGCTTTTTCGGTTCCAGCCGCAGTTCAGACCTGGAACGTCTATGCGGGTATTTATCAGAGCCCTGTTCCATTCGTACAGCTTCTCGTGCCTTAATATCATATTGTCGACAGTTTTTTACAGCAGTAAGAGCCTGATTATTAGACAATTTCAGGTTTTCAGGTGATTTTAGCAGCTCACGCCGCGTCAATGGATCTCGACTCTTTGCAGTCTTCCTTCTCTGTAAGGGTTCCAGTGCTATTGGTAGACATTCTTCTTTATGGGGATCTCCAGTCAGTTCGCCTTCCTTTAGTGATTCTCGAACAGTAATCCGCTCATATTTACTAGCCATTATAAAATTTATATAAAAATAAACAATAAAATTTTTTAAACTGAAATTTTCGTTAACTTTGCTTCTACAACGAATGATATACGAATGAGATATAATATGTATGACACAAAATAGCTGCCTAAACAAGGGTAACTTGGTTTTTAAAAAAATTTTAGTTTAATTTTTCCACAATCGACTTTTAGTTGACTCTGTCCCAAAAATGAATTGATATTGGTATAATGTTCGTAGCGAAAATATATATTATATAGCCTGGATCAGCCAAGTCTTAGGGCCGATTTCTCATCTTCTACATAGAGCTAATTGTCACATAAACTTACAAATAGCAGAGTTAATTGTGAGCTTATCTGACATATAGCAGCTATCTGAAAGAAGAGAAATCGGCCCTTAGTTGCCAATTCCTTTAAGCCTTGTCAGTCTGTCCGTCTGTAGAATCGAGCAAGAGAGCAAAGCTAACTTCTTCTAAGCCGAAGTTCAATACACTTGCAAAAGCCCTCAAAGTTAAAATCTCTAATTTGGTACAAAGGTTTTTCTGCTAAAAAATATTACAACAATGTAATCTTCAACTAAAGTATTTTTATACCCTTGTAGAGGGTATATTAAAATTGTCCAGATGTTTGTAGCGCATAGAAAAAAGCATCTACGACCACATAGAGTATATATATTCTTGATCAGCATGACGAGCTGAGTTGATATAGCCATGTCCGTCTGTCTTTAGGTTGGTAATATGGAGTAGGATATTTTACTGGATCGGTACCGGTACCAAACCGGTTTTGAGTTTGGGACCGAGTGGATTAGAGCCATATCTCAGAAGTTATTAAAGGTATTCACTTTAAATTTTGTCTGTATGCTGGAGATATATTTTTGGCTGAGGACCGGTCTCGAACTGGTTCAAAAGTGGTTCTGAGCCATATCTCAGAAATTATTTAAGCTATGAACGGGAAACTTGATGTCTGAGGAGTTGGTAATATGAAGTTAGCCGAACCAGCAGGCTGAACGAGTTCAAAAGTGCTTCAAGTTCACATCTCAGAAATTATTTAGTCTGTGATTTGGTACATTGGTATGTAGGTTTATATTGTGAGTGTTAGATATTAAACATATCTCAGAATTTATTTACGCTATGAGCTATAAATTTAATGTCTGAGAACGTTCCCAATTAAGCACCTGCTTTCGAACAAGTTTGAACAGGTTCAAATGGTAATATAAACTTTCAGCTAGTGGAAAATTTAATGTAAAGGCTCTCAAACATATCCACAGAATGCATATATACACCCTGTAAAACCATGATCGGATACAAAGACAACCTAAATTATTTAATTCTTATGAACACCCCAAACTCTTTATCTGAAGAAATTGAGAATCAGAAGAAAAAGTTTTTTAAGTGAATTAAATGCATTATCGCTTTTGGAATTTCTAAGATACACTGAAGTTGAGCTGAATGTATTATTTTCTGGATATCATTTCTGGATCCCATACCAAACTGAAATCTTGAATAAAGACAAAGCGGGACAGATCTATTGATGCATCATTCGGTAGATTGAGCAGGTCAAGAATAAAATTCAAGGTTAACTCGAAACATATAAGCTGCAAATATAATAGTGTCTATGTCGATTTTATTCACAACTTTAATTGCATAGATGTTGCAGCAGTTGTCTCAACGGTAATAGGACTGTTGGCTCTCGCTTACATGCTGCCAGTACATTTGTATTACTTAACTAATGCAAGATACTCATCAGGCATTTTCCATCCAGCAAAAATGTTATCCAAAACTTATGAATCGAACCAGTCCACACTGGGACAGAATGAAAAATTGACCGGCAGAAATTCCAAAAATCGAGGTTGAAATTCTGGTACATTAAGTGGCTTAAACAGTGGCCAATTAACTCATGAGTACGGCAAAGTACAGTTTTCAAGGCTCCGTGAACGGTGTTGCGCAGTCAAGGCACCCAAAGTCGAGCATTGTTGCCATACCAGTAGGGAGGTTAATTATACTCTCTACCAAAGGTATACAGAGTATATTAAGTTTGTGCAAAAGTATGTAACAGCCAGAAGGAATCATCTCCGACCCTATAAAGGATATATATATTTTTGATCAGCATCAACAGCCTTGTCAATAGCCATGTCCGTCTGTCCGTCTGTCCGTCCGTATGAACTAAGAGATCTCAGAGATGGTTAGAGATAGAGGTTTGACATGTATGGTACAAAAACTCATTATACTTACTGGCAGATCAAGTTTATTTTCAATTTTTGCCACGCCCGCTCTCGCCCCCGCAGTTTGGAAAGAATGTCATATCTCCCACAGTTTTGATGATAGATTGTTCGTACCTTCTAGTAATCTAGTAATCAAAATTATTTATCAATTTGCTGAAGGAATGATAAAGATCGGATGACCGATACACAAATTATGAGCAAACAAATTTAAGCTGCACCCCCCGCCAAGCCACTTCCAGCCAACCACCGCTGTATTCAAACAAACACAATCTTTGGGAGAGGGAGAGAGAGAAGCTTAGAGATGAGCGTAAAACGCGTATAACAGCGTTTAACGCATAGAACGCGTAAAACAGAGTATAACGCTTATAACACGTATAACGAGCGAGCACATGCGATCGACGGCATTAACTGGTACAGAGTATCTTATAGTCGGGCTTGACCGACTTTCTCACTTGTTTTTATATCAAAAGTGTACGAACGTACGTTCGCGACCTGCGGAAATGTCCACATGGGTATCAAGTGTATAGGGAAATCCACCATTTTAAAGGTAAAGGAAACGGTGCGTGAGTTTTAATCTGGAGCTGGTTCGGCAAATTCGTGCAAGCTCGAATTTGATTCAGTTTTAAAAATAATGCTTTGCAAGGGTCTATGTACGAGTACCGATCCCCATTATGTATGGTCTGTTAAATACTTTGAAATATACAGAAGTAACTGATCCTAGAGTGTGATTTTTGTATGTAAACAATAAAAATATTGACTATTTAGTTTTTAATAAGTAAAGAAATCTGTGGCAATAAGGAATAAAAGCAAAAGTGTGTTTTCCGTATTTTTTAGGAAGCAATTATTACCTTTAAGGGCCGATTTCTCAGCTTCTACAAAGCACTTACTACCACATAAACTAACAAGTAACAGAGTAAATTCTAAGTTTATCTGGCAAATAGCAGATATATTGGAGATGAGAAGTCGGCCCTTAATGAGTATGTGAAAAAAGGTGTTTGGTCTTAAGTGGAAATTTTTGACAGATTGGAAGAGTTATTTCTTTAAGTATACTGATATAAGTCTTTTTGATAAGATCAAGTTGTTACTTTACCAATTCAGACTTCTCAAGACTTATATTGTTTAGTTTTACCGTTTTATCTTTGTAACAATTCATCCGATTAGTGTGAAATTGGGACACAATATAGAATTAAAACCGAGGAAGCCATAGGTATTAAAATCTCAAATATAATGTAACTCGAGTTATGCTGTTATGCCTTATTGCCATAGAAATTAAGTAATATATGAAATATTTTTTGGGTTTATTTGTACGGTTAAAAATACTGAAGAAATGAAATGGATGTATAATTTAACGATTTTGTGAAAGAGATATTTTATATTTTATTAAATGCAAATATAACATGAATAAGGGAATACCATTTATTTGTTTTATTTTTTGAAAATGGTTTTTTTTTGAATTGTTTTTGGTGTAGTCTAATTTTGTCAAGTGGCAACCGTGCTTAGAACTGATGATATTTTGGCTCACTATCGGGATTACTTTCGTTAAATCTTCTTTTTTCTCAGTGCTTCCTTTTGTTCATTATTTTTTGCTTCTTGTTCTCTTACTTATTCCAGACTGAAAAGTCCTTTCTCCTTAATTATTTCTTTCTTTCATCTTATTAGTTTCTTCTTCTTTTCTTCCTTCTTTTTTCCTTCCTTCTTCCTTCCATTTTCTTTCTTTAAAATGGAAATTTTCAATTTCCGAGAGCCCTGTTAGTGTTATAACTGATCCGGTATACCTCGAAAGCGGTTTAATCATTTCATCACATTTCCTTTCCCCATTTACATTTGTGGCTTGGGTGATGGGTGGGGGGAGTAATTCGAAAACACTTGAGCATCTAAATCAAATTAATCCTTCCAAGTGACTCCTCTGCTCCTCCTTTTGCCCTTTTGCCTGGCATAGTTCTTTTTTTTGTTCTTGTTGTTGCTGCTGCCTCAAGTGCGAACTTGTTAAATTTACGCAAGGATCCCAGGCTATCCCAGGCTATTCCAAGCTCAAGTACAGCACACGCATACACAATTAGGCGAGGCGCAAGAGCACATGAGGTGGCTGACGGAGGAGAGGCAATGGGAGGGCAGCTCAGTTACGCAAACAGCAAATCAAAAAACCATTTGACGCACTTTCATCATCAACAAAAGCGGGCTGATTGTGGGCGTGCGGGTGTGTAGGCGTGGCACCTGCTGCTGACACATACGAAACTGCCAATAAGGTCCCCCTTCCATCCCCCGTAACATGGAGAGTGCAAGCAACATAACAATAACAAATTGCAGCGAAGGCAATCAGGAGAGAAGCAGGAGCAAAAGGAGCTGTAGGAGCAGGCAAAAAATAGCAGAAGGAAGCTGCCAAGTCACCCCCAGACACCACCTCCTAAGGGCTCTGCCGGCTTTGTCAGCTTTCTGCTTTGGCTCTGCCTAGCTTTAATGAGCGTTTAAGTTGGCACAAGGCGTTTTTTGCATGATTTGGGAAAGCGAAAATAGAATTGGGGAAAGTCACGAAAATCACGTCGAAGCAGCTGAAGAAATGAAATGGGCAATTAAAGCGGAAGACTGCAGCTTAAGTATTGAAGAAGAGGCATTAAAGACAGTGAAGAGAGAAGAAGTTATTGCAGATGCAGAATTAGGACTAAGAAATTAATAAAGAGGAACAAATGTCATGGAGAAATTGAAGAAGAAGATTTGAGACTTAAGAGAAGAACAGAAGAAGAAGCTTAAAAATAAAGAAATTAAAAAATTTGAAAATAAAGATGGACAAATAAATATTAAAGCAGACGATCTATAGAAGGGAAGTAGAACTCAGGTGAAGGATTGAAAGAATTTTAGCTCAAAGAGCCTCAAAAGAATTATGAAAGAGAAGAAACTGAAGAATAAGACTTTCGGAAGCCAGAATTATTGAAAGAAAAGTATTGAAGTTAAGGAGAAACTAAAGAAAAAGAGAAGAAATGGTTTTTTGAATAAAATAATAAATTGTTTTGAAGAAGAACTGGAAAAGAATTAAAGTAGATTTTTAATTCAAATGTAAAAGAAGAAAGTAAAAGAAAAATTTGGACATAAATAAATTAAGAAGCGGGAAGAGATAATTAAGAACTGAACGTGAATGAATGAACTGAGGATAAATAATTCAGGAAACACAAGAAGAATGTGAAATAGCGTTTTAAAAGAAACTTGAAGATGACATTGAAGAAGAGCTATAAAATGAATTTGTAAATAGGGAAATTGGTTGAAAAGCACTTAAAAAAATATACATTTAGAGGCAGAAACCGAGGAAGAAGAATTGAGAAGATGAAGCCGAAAGAAAAGAAAGACAACTTAGGGGAAAGAACTCAGAAATTTTAGAAAGAATTGGAAAAAGGTTTTTAGAATAAATTTAAAGGTGATTTTGAGGAAGAATTGAAAAAAGAACAAAATAAACAAAAATCTTTAAAATGGATTTAAAAACATATTTAAGAAAAATTGTAAGGAGAGTTAAAACATAAGAAGAAAGAATTGAGAAGAAATAAACATAAAAGCAGAAACTGACGTGGAAGAATTTTGGAGATAAAAGATATAGAACTCAAGGGAAGTACATAGCTGCTTAAGCTTGGTACAGAGATACTTGCGAAATGTATGCGAAATCTCTGCACATTATTTCGCCGATAGCAATTGCGAAATAAGACGCACATCTCTAGTTATTTTGTTGACAAATTTAACTTGGCGGGAACATTTAAATTTTCAATTGTGGCCTTTAATGATGCAATAGCTGATACAAATGCTTTCTGTGATTTGAAAGAAGCGGTAGTGAAGGCACCTAGGGCTCGACAGAGTTTGCCGAATCCTTTTTTGCAAATAATAAAATGATTTTTAGGTCCATTGTGACCTTTATTTTTATACCCTTGCAAAGGGTATTATAATTTTGCCCAGAAGTTTGCAACGCATAGAAATATTCATTTCCGACCCCATAAACTATATATATTCTTGATCAGGGCGACGAGCTGAGTCGATTGAGCTTTGTCCGTCCGTCTGTCTGTCTGTCTGTCTGTCCGTCTGTCTGTCCGTCTGTTTCTACGCAAACTAGTCTCTCAGTTTTAAAGCTATCGAGCTGAAATTTTGCACAGAGTCTTCTTTTTACTGCACGCTGCTAATATGTCGGAACCGACCGGATCGGATGACTATATCTTATAGCTGCCATAGGAACCATCGGTCAAAAAATGGGTCTTAGTGAGAAAAACTTTTTTGTTCTTAATGTTAGCGTTCCCAAACACGGTCATTATTAATATTATATGCTTTCAAACAGATTTGCAAACTTTGGTCAAAATCGGATGACCATATCTTATAGCTGCCATAGGACCTATCGGT
>JBAMBO010000057.1:0-61568 GCA_037044535.1 Lordiphosa magnipectinata | reverse complement strand
CTTTACATTTTTCTCTTCTTAATTGATTACAATAAAGAGATATTGTAGAAAGAGTGCAAACATAACATATGTTTTGCATGTGAAATAATTAAATATAAAAATGCCTTTAAAAGTAGCTTTAAGTGAAAAAATAACATATTTCAGTTTTTAGGCCAATTTCCTCATGAAAACAACTGAGAAATGCTATGAATCCATTGTATTATAAAATTTTTGACATTTTTGTATAATTATATACAAACAAATACGATGATTATCAACATTTTATTTTTCGGTTCTGGTTGACCATTCGGCGGAAATGCCCATATGTTGTTAGTCCAAGCACTAACAACAAAATTATATCTATGAGTATGTAGCAAAGGTTTTGAGAATTACACTAAACAACAAGGTCCTGTATATTGAAGAGTGGGTGGTGACTAGAATCAGATATATGTATGTATAGATATGATTTTCGTTTGCTGAACACGAATCTGTTTTCGAAAATGGTTCATCACGTCTAGATTTTAGGTAATTTGGTCTTAAAAATGCTTAGAGTCAAAATTTTGAACTTTTTTCGGCTCGTTTTGTAAAGGAGCTACACCTTGTTTTGACTCTCTTTTGATAATATGGTATAGTACTATTTCTAAGGACTAAAAATATTATCCCAAACAACTCTACGATTTTCTTAAAGGAATGTATGTTTAATGGTTTTTCTTCCATACCTTTTAAAAGCGCGAAAATATGATACATGGTATTACTTAAAATACGATATATCTTCTCTGTTGTAAAAGCTGTTTTTTTTTGTAAACCCATAGACTAGAATATCTAGATTTAAGAAATTAGTCAGCTGCTCGCTCTCACTTGCGCTCTCTGGATACATTTGGGTTAGCAGTTCGCTCTCACTCACGCTCTCCAGATACATTAGGGTATATGTCCATCTCACTCTGACCACTGTGATTTCCTACTGAAATTATAAAGTATCTTTTTAGGCACTATCGTTAAGCACCAGCAAAATTGAGCGGCAGCGCGAATTTTATCTCTAGTACTCATTCTCCATGGTAAGCCTGAGTAGTCGGGGAGCATCCCACTGCTCAAACAAACTAAAACTGGTTTTACTTCGCATAATTTTTGGAAATCTATTAATTTATACATCATATTCGGGCTCAATGCAAAAGAGCCAATTGAAATAAAAAAGTGCCAGTGCACCAACAGAAACACCAAGTGTGGCAACCGTGGTTCTAAGTCACTATCATCAGTTTTAGAACACTCTAAGAAATTCAGATGAGTTTTTGAAATTTGAATTTTTTGAATTTTTCTGAAATTCCGTCAACAACGCCCAGCTAAAACGCTTAAAACTGTGAACCTTAAATTAGAGCATAAGTTTTTTCCCACGACCTAAGAGAGCACTACACTAAGAAAAAACTAGAACGAATAATTTGAGTACGAATGTTCTTGAAAAACACAATTATTCGTTCTTGAATTTTCAAGAATTTTGCTCTTGGAATCGAGATAAAATCGTTCTCAATGTTCACAATTTGGTTTTTATAGGCAAGGGGAGTGAGGTCAACTTAACTTTGAGAGAAGTGCGTTGGACTCGATCTCGCAGAGAGAGAAAGCGCATGCACAGTTTGTCGTTGTCAGATGCGTACGAATACCAACTGCGTTTATTTATAAGTGTGTTTTCGTCGCGTCGCTTAGCTTATGGATGACAGTCGAGTGGGCTAAGCTGCCCGTCGTCTGTGTGTGTTTCAGTCTTCGATCAATAAAGTCGGGATCAAAAATTCACTCTTGGATTAAGAATTTCGCTCTTGGAACAAGAATTTGCACTCTTACCGTACTTTTGAGAACGAATGCCTTTGATTCAAGAGTGAAATTCTGTATTTTTTCTCTGAGTGTAAGGAGGGATTTCGAAAAATTCGAGTTTCTAGTGGTTAGAAATGGGTGTCAAAGTTAGAATAACCAAAACTTAAGCTAAATTAATATGTTTTTCAACCACTTGGGGTTTGCGTTTTTCCAAATCCTTTCTTAGTTAGCTCAGCGCGCCTACAATCCTAACCGAAGTTGGGGACATAATTTCAAACCTCTAAGTATAGCCGTTTGGCCTGGGCTTTGGCTTGATTCAGTCATTACGTCATTTAAATTGGGAATTTGAAGCTGCGAAATACCCTGAAGATTCCAGCTTCGGAGCAGCCCGTAATAGTATGTTAAGGCAGTAAAGAGTACTCAATTTTCCACATACTGAACCTGGTTTTCTCGCTTGTTGATTTATTTTTCTTCTACTTATTTATTTTATTTTGCTGTTTTTCCTCTTTTTTGTTGCTGTTGTTGTGCGAGCAACAAACAAAGTTGCCACGTTGCCACTGACAGCTCAAAAAACACTTAAAACGCTGATTTACGTCACGTCTGAGACAGGCCGAACCCTTAATTGAAAGGTGGAAATGATGGGAAAAATGGGTTGGTTGCGGGGCTTTCCTCCAACCATTTCCACTGATCATTACAACGCACAAATTTTTAGCGCATTTGGCAAATTGACTTTGTACCAACTGCAGCCTGGTTGGGGGCGCTGTGGCGGCTTGGAGTGCCCTTCAATGACGGAGCTACAAATCGATGAGGTGTCAGCACAAGCCTTTTTTTTTTTTTGCTTTTGTTGTTTGCGCTTTGACAGCTGCAAATTAATTAGATTTAATTATTTGACGTTGTTGCTGCTGCTGCTGCTTCTGTGTAATGCGGCTCGCCTCGCCTTGTTCTCATCCTTGTTCACGTCCTTTTGGCCCCTTGATTGAGCCTAATTAACTGTACTTGAAGTTTGTAAGCGTTGAACAAAATTTTAATCATCCATCAAAGCCAAAACAATTGACTGAAGGGGCGGCCACGGGGAGGGGGGGAGGGAGGGGATGCGTAAATGGGGGACGGGTTAAACAGTTCTATTACAATATGTGGCAATTATGTAGACAGACAAACTGGGGCATCAATCAATTAACTTCTTATCAATGGATTATTTGCTTTCGCAACAAAAATGGTTAAGCGAAAATTGACAAATTAAATTAAGCACCCACGTGGCACTTGAGAGGGCAAATTGAAATTCACCGATTTTCGATTTAGAGCGAGTGAAAAATGTGCCACAAGTGAGATGAAATGATTTGATTAAGGACTATGGAATGCAAATTAAGCACACATTAAGCCTCAGTTAGAACTGTTGTATAGAGATGTTAGTTCATCAGCTACGATGGTTATCAATAGATGGATGACTGGCTGCCACAGTAGTCCCTGTCCAGTGATATGGTCAGGGTGATTGTCTCAGGGCATGCATAGTTGAGAGGGGAGTGTATGCGTTCGGAGGGTGACTTGATTCCTAGTTCGTTGGTAGTGTTGCCTCGCATTGAGGTCTTGGCGATGCCTCGGCTGAAGGATTTGCGGGGCCACGGTTGAGAGCTTTGCGACGCCTCGGTTGAGGGCTTTGCGGTGCCTCGGTTGAGGGCCTGGTGCTGCATCGAGAACTTTTATGTGGGCTCAGGTTGGCATTAATTGGCAAACAAAGAGCGTCTCGATTTGTAGCTGGCCATTTGTGGTAGTTTCACAAACGTTACCTCTAGCAGCGCTTCACCAGATTGTTATCCAGGGTTTTTTACAGACTTCTTTCAAAGTCTATCTCCTTAGTTCAGCTCAAGTTTTTCTCCAGTTTTTACTTCAGGTGGCTACCTGAACCTAGAAGATTCTACAAGTGTTGTACCGGGTGACTCTTTCCAAGTCTTGGTGGTGCAACCACTCGTAGATTCGTATACCGAGGCACCGCTCAAGTAGGTGTTCTTTTCCCGCTTCTCTGGGTCGGGGCAGTCAGCCAACTTCTGCGCCTCAAGAAGGCGTAGGGACATGTGTTGGTGGCTTATGTAGACGACATTGATATATTCAAATGCGGAAGTTTTCCACAAACCTTATTTGACCTCATGCAGGCCGCGCTGGCGACACTTTCTGGGTGTAAGTCCAGAAAATACGGAACTAGTTCTCTTCACTCGAAGATACAAAGTTCCTGATCTTAACTCTCCCAAACTAAACAATATAAGTTTGGAACTCAAAAGCGCTGTCAAGGTAAGGCGTCGTACTGGACACGAAACTACTCTGGCACTACAATATTACTGAGCGAGTAAAGAAGGCATTCATTGCCCTCTTCTCATGTCGTAAATGGGGACTTTCCCCAGCATTGTTCACTGGCTTTACACAGCCATAGTGACGTCCAATACTGCTCTATGGAGTTCTAGCAGGTAGCCAGCACTCGAGAAACCGGCAGTCCCAAGCACTTTACACAAGGTACAGAGAAGTGCTGAAATATGTATGAGCGGTGCCCTCCGAACCACCCTAACGGAAGCACTAAACAACATATTTCATCTGCTTTCTCTAGACTTGATGTCCAAACAGTTAGCGGGCATTACAGAGTTTAAAAAAATCTAAAGCCTGGAACGCGGGTAACTCAGGACACTTAACTATACTAAATCGTTAAAGCATAATTTTCCCAATCTACAAGAAAGGAGACCCTACATCAGCTTCCAACTACAGGGGTATATTCTGCATAAATGCAGCCATGAAGTTGTTTGCCTAGATTTCGCTAAGACGACTTACGAACTGGGTAACTGAACATAATATTCTTAGCGAGTTTCAATTTGGATTTCGCCGAGGCTACTCAACAGTCGACAGCGTTTTTGTGCTTACTGCAATTGCCAAATCTTACCTCTTCTCAATGCGAAAGCTAGCTATATCTGTTTTATAGACTTCAAGGCAGCGTTCGATACCGTTAACCGTAGAAGTTTACTACTAAAGTTAAGCTTCTTAGGAGTATCGACGTACTTCATTAATATGATTTCAAGCCTGTACGAAGAAAACACCCACGCTGTTTAGGATGGACGACAACTTTCGGCTCAGTTTCCAAATAACACTGCCTCCTTAGCCCACTTCTGTTTTCACTTTATGTCGACGACGTTACAACCTACCTACCTGGAGGCGTTAACATTAATGGCACCACCACCAAGGCCAAGTACGCAGACGACATGGCGCTACTAGCAGAGTCCCCCGAGATGCTTCAAGCCATGATTAATAAGCTCTCTGAATATTGCATACAATGGAGTTTACAGATAATCGTAGATAAGACGAAAGTTTTGATTGTGAAAGACAGAAGAGGCCGTAGTGCAAGGGTCGACAGCTGGTTTTTAAATGGCGTTGAGCTGTTTTAAATATCTTGGCGTGACCATCACTGGAAATTTGAGCTTCAAACCTCATTAACAAGAAAAACTGCAAGACTCTAAGAAAGCCATTAATAGCACCAGGAAAAACTTTTTCGGAAAACGACATATTTTGCCGAGCACTAAATTCAGAATGTTTGAAGCCACTGTTCGATCAGTAATGTGCTATGCATCTCAAGTCTGGGGATACTACCGATATGAGGAGGTGGAGCGATTGCAAAGGCTATTTATTAAACGGATATTTAAACTACCCCGTACTACTCCAAACTATACGCTCCACTTAGAAAACGGCCTGCCTTCTTTATTCTTGTACGGTCTGCAAAACCACTTCACAAACATACGGAAAGTTATGGATATGCCGAATTGTAGACTAGCCAAAACAGTCACTGCTGTGATGCTGTCGGAAAAACCGAAAATTTTTGACAATTGGCTGTCCTTATTTCAGGATCATAAGGTATCCATAGACCTTCAAAGCGTTGGATCATGGGAAAGATCTCACCAATTGCTGTTGGAGAAAGTTGTTAGCAGAGGAAGAGACTCTTTTCTAAGCCAAGCGAGGCAAAGTGTGGTCCGAAACACTAACAAAAAACTAGAGCTGAATCTGGAAACGCTCAACCATTTTCATGAAAGTTATGACACTCAAGCAATCTCACTTATATGTCCGGCACGCTGTGAGCACTGTTGGGCCGCACTATGCCCAATTTTATCTGAGATAAGAAGCGCCCATCTGGAAAGCCGTTTCCTATCAGAAGCAGACGTCATAAATTGGCTAAATGGCAAGAACTGGACAACATTATTCCTTTCCTTTCTACAACAGGCGCTTAAATATAGAACCGCTATTATAAATGAACAATTGTAACTTTTCTGTAAATTAAATTATGTATCTTTATACCCTTGCAAAGGGTATTATAATTTGGCCCAGAAGTTTGCAACGCATAGAAATATTCATTTCCGACGCCATAAACTATATATATTCTTGATCAGGGGGACGAGCTGAGTTCATTGAGCTTTGTCCGTCCGTCTGTCTGTCCGTCTGTTTCTACGCAAACTAGTCTCTCAGTTTTAAAGCTATCGAGCTGAAATTTTGCACAGAGTCTTCTTTTTACTGCACGCTGCTAATATGTGGGAACCGACCGGATCGGATCACTATATCTTATAGCTGCCATAGGAACCATCGGTCGAAAAATGGGTTTTAGTGAGAAAAACTTTTTTGTTTTCAATGTTAACGTGATTAAACTCGGTCATTAATAATATTATATGCTTTCAAACAGATTTGCAAATTTTGGTCAAAATCGGATGACTATATCTTATAGCTGCCATAGGACCGATCGGTCGGAAAATGGGTCTTAGTGAAAAAAAACTTTTTTTTTTTAAGTAAATCGTTCTTAAGGTCGGTGATTGTTAATATTAAACGCTTTCAAACTGATTTGAAAAAGTTGATCGACATCGGGTGACTATATCTTATGGTTGCCATACGACCGATCGGTCGAACATGAGTCTTGGTAAAAAAATTTTTTGTTTAGTTTTGTTAGCGTCCTTAAACTCGCTGATGACTTATTTTATATGCTTTCAAATAGATTCGCAAAATTGGGCCGAAATCGGATGACTATATCTTAAGGCTGCCATAGGGCCGATCGGTCGGAAATTGAGTCTTAGTGAGAAAAACTTTTTTCAGACATTTATCTGTCGGAAAATAGGTTTTAGCTACAAAATTTTTTGATTTTTATGTAAGCGTTCTTAAACTGTGACATTTGCATTTGCAAGGGTATAAAAACTTCGGCACAGACGAAGTTAGCTTGGCCTTCTCGTTTCTCCTTATTTTTTGTCTTGGTGAATGCTTAAATCGAAAACTATGTTTCTTTGTTTTAAATTTTTGTTTGTTTATATCGTTAACAATGTACAAAAACTCAAATGTTATGGCTGACGATTAAAAATCAAGCCAAAATTTATATTAATAAATATCTACTACTACTACTAAATCGTTAAAACGCGATTCCCGCCATTACAGACTATTGTATACCCACAACATCATTCCATAAACTTTATGACGTCAATATCCCTAGTAGACGCGACTGGGATAGCTTGCTCCACAGTAGAGCAAATGCTATCAATATTTACACTGATATTAAGAGGGAGAGTTTTCTCCTTCGGGATCCCTGATCATTGCAGTGTGTACCAAGCAGAATTGGTGGGCATCCAGAAAGCCGCCAAATACCTTAGCACACTCAAGATAGAAGAAGGAAACATATTCAACTACTCAGATAGTCAAGCAGCTCTAAGGTCTCTTGATTCGTATACTGGCGTCACGGAATGCCGAAGATTCTTAAATGAGATCGCTCATCATCTTTGTATCCACCTCATCTGTGTACCTGTACACCGTAATATTGAGGGTAACGTGTCAGCCGACAAACTGGCAAGGCAGTGTACTACCATTCAGCTCCTCCCGGAGAAGAGTTTGATAGGGATGCCCTTAGCCTCATATAAGCCTGGTTACGGATCTATGGATCTATGGTTTGCGCTGTAGCTTGGTTAACGTGGCCTTCGTTTAACCTGAAACGAACCAATAGTCTTTTGCGCCAAAGCGCACAATAACCGGAATTGCCAAAATTTTGGCATAACTTAGACGTACCCAGTTAGAGTGGTATAACTTGGAACATTTAATAGCGATAACGATCTAGTACCTAGTACCGCCCACACAACTCCGTCCGTATGAGCGCACAGATCTCAGAGATGGTAAGAGGTAGAGCTTTGACATGTTAGGGACATAAACTTCTTATATATACATAGGTCGATCAAATATATTTTACATTTTCGCCCCCTCCCGACTCCGCAATTTGGAAAAAACGTAATTTCTCCCACAGTTTTGTAGATATATGGCGAGATATTTAGCAATCAAGATTATTTTTCGATTTGCTGAAGGAATGGTTAAGATCGGATAAACGATTGTAAAGTTATAAGCAAAAGAAATTTCGCTGTCGCAGCGCTGCAGCTCCGTTGCGTTCTGGTGCTACTGCAGCAGCAAAATACACACTGAGCATACTTCTTTGCGGGTACAGAGTATATTAAAGTCGGGCTTGACCGATATTCTTACTTGATTTTATTCAAAAAAAATAACCAAAAATGATCAATTACACTGTTGCCGTCTGCAACAATACCAAATATTTCAAAGTCGCCCAAAAACTCACAAAATGTATTAATTACATCATATTATAAACATGTTAATGAACACAATTGCATCTTTAGTTGCGAGTAGCCATGAGTAGCTGCCAACTTTTACTCCACGGAACCCGTGACATTTAGGTTAGATTCGCCGAATAACACTGGAATAACACATAAAAACAAACACACAACACAAATAAGCACAAACTTTTCGTTATTTAATGAAATTTACATACCTTGTGCTACATTTTCCATTTTAAGGGGGTCTTCTAGTTAAGAAATATTTTTTTTCGATTTTATTTTATTAACTTAAATTTTCTATTAGGGTCTTAAAAACATCCTGCAAAACTTTCAAGCCAATCCGACAATATGTTTTACAACAATACACAAAATCAATTTTTTTTCCGACCCTCGTATATGAATAAAATGTTTATGTTTTTTTTTTCAAAAGACTTCAATTAAAGTTATAAAATGTTGCTTTTAAAATAAAAAATTTACTTGATAATTGTATGAGATTTTTTTTGTTACCAAGTCTTGACGCACTTTATCCGAAATTCCTTGATAACTGTTGAACCGATTTTGATCATTTTTTTTTCAGTGAAAGCTAACACCCAATTGCATCACAGCTGTGCAAAACAGTTGTCGAAACTTTAATTGAGATTTTCTCGAAACCATGTTTTTCAAGCATGTTCGCACGATAGCTCAAGTTTTTCTGGACCGATTTTGATGAAATAATGGAAAAACTACGCTGAATTAAAGGCGCTATCATGTGAACCTCGATCATCGCTGAAAACATTGTTTTTACTAATTTTTTTGTACACTGGATTAAAAAAAAAAGGTAAATAATCCATTTTTCATTTTCATCTGGCTGCCATTTCTTCAAAAAAAATGTTTATTTTTTTTCTGGAAGTTCAAGACCTCGTCTTTGGAGGCCGAGATCTTTTTGAATACCCCTCGCATTCACTCGTTTTTAATTTTGTATGGTTTTTTATGAATTGCCCTACCAAATACAAAAAACAGAATTAAAAACCTTTAAACGTTTTCTTTCCAAGATTTATAAAAAAAAACAGGTCAAATTCGGCCGTCAAAACTAGAAGACCGCCTTAAAACATTAACTATTTTATATATTTATAGATGTTTTTATTATTCTAAAACACACGTGGTACAGTGTCAAAAGAGCAATGAAATTACTGCAAAAAATAACTCACGTTCAGGGCCGTACCAAGACTCGAGGGATGCACAATAAAATGTTTGAGTTAGTAATTACGGTTCATGGTTCTATATTCTTTTAGAGCAATTAAATTTTATTCCTATATTCTAACATTTATTTATTGAGTTTATGCCAAAATGTTGTCAATTCCGGACAGTGTGCAAAGTAGGGAAAAGATCTCACTTCTGGTTGGGTCCCTAACGGGCCACTGCCGCATCGGCAGGCATGCAGCACGCTTGAGCGTCACTCACAACGACTTCTGTAGCAGCTGCAAGTGTGCGGAAGAGCATCTTCTTTGACATTGCCCAGCTCTTAGTAGAAGGAGACTCAAAACTCTTGGTCACCCCTTTCTACTCAACTTCTCGGAAGTATCCGAGATAGAGATTCCGTCTCTACTGAAATTTGTAACATTGTGACACAATGGTTCAGTCGGGAGGAACCGCCGCACTGTGGTCGGTCTAGTATGGCGATGGCGGCCCAAAATACTTCCAGTGGAAATAACACAAAAAAAATTTGATTATTAGCTTTATAAAATACTTACAACATACTTACTTACTTTTTTTTGCCTTTGCAATCAATCAATCATATATTGACAAAAGAAAATAATGAATATATACAAAATTAGTTTAATTAATTATAACAAACAAAACAATTTAAACACCTCAAATTAATAAGAATAGAAGAAACTTAATTATACAATTCCGATTATAATTATAGTAAATAAAAATTATAAGACTATTAGTCCAGTAAATCAAAAACCTGTTTTGACAGAATTGAATTATTTTTAATTATAAGATTTCGCTGTCCGGTTAAAAGTGGATCGGAGCTCAATAGTAATCTGTTCATAAGGTCTGTATTTGTTGCGATACGTGAGATCTTACGAGTATGATGGAGTCTATACTTTTTAATGTCCTTGTTTCTCGATTCTGCTGCTTCTTCGGAGAGCTCTCCAATCGATACTATTGCATGTTCAATAACATCAGGAGCATGAACTAAAATTTTGTGAACTGACGGTGGCAGG
The DNA here is from genome assembly GCA_037044535.1 of Lordiphosa magnipectinata. Lineage (NCBI taxonomy): Eukaryota > Metazoa > Arthropoda > Insecta > Diptera > Drosophilidae > Lordiphosa > Lordiphosa magnipectinata. Next base: position 50,971 of record JBAMBO010000057.1, on the reverse strand, counting down.
TGATACCAGTAATACTTCTCCGTCAGTTTTTTTGCAGTATCTAGGGCATATTGTCGGAATTTGTCAACGTTAATTTTATACCCTGATGATAAGGCTTGCAAAATTGTTGCACAGTTTTCAATTAATTCCTGCTCAATGCCTGTTATTTCAGCAGACAACTGAGGTTGGTTAAAAAATGTTCTGGCCGTATTTCCATCATTTGATGATCCACTACCACCTGTTTTTGGTCTGTCGACTATTAGCCCCATTTTTTTCCTAAATTCCCTTTGAATATTTTCTTTTCTTTTCAAAAATTGCTCCCTATTTTCTGGAGACCTTATTTGCCATTGCTGGATTTCAAGTCTATAGGAAATATGAAGAAAATATTCAAAAAATCTAATATAGGCATGAAGTGGAGACAATCCAAATTCATAGCAGTCTTTTTTAACTTCCTTTTCCAAACATTTTTCAATATTATTCATTTCAGTTGGTTTTGCATTGCATATGTAGCACTTTGCTGAAGAAGTTTGGGTCAATGCATTACAAACTTTACCATCCACCATTGTCAGTTGCAAGCTATGATTAATATAAATTACTCGGTTAGTTGCTGACCTGAATTCCGTGGGAATCAGTTGTAGGATTTTTCTTTTAAAATACATTTCTTCATCAATGGTCAACTGAGCAGATTCTTTTTTGAATTGAAATCTGATGGGACGACAGTAGCGGGTGGACGATGGACGAGGGTTTTTCCATATTATTCGATTTTCCGGAGAATTGGGTGATTGTGTAATCAATTGGAGTGGGACATACGACGTCACAAATAAATTATTTTCGTCCAAATTATAATTCTCAACCCTCTGCTTATACTCGCTTTGCCCTGAGCTGCCATCGAAACCCCAATTTCCAATTAGTGTAAGGCAAGTTAGGGACTCATCAATATCATTAATTACATCGTTTTGTAACTCCAAAATTCTAGAAGCGGTGTGGTCCAATAAATTTTGAAGCTCAACCTCAGCGTGAGTTTCACTGATTGAAATTTGCTCAGGGTAACTTTTCTTTTTTCCCCTTAAAATATTTTCGTAGCATGGAAAAAAATTGGCATCAATTGTACTATTGACAAAGCTTCTTAATAATAAATATTGATGCTTTGTTAATCCTGCTTCTGTTAATAGTGATATAACTTCACAAGCTTTTGCTGGCAAAATCAGTGAATTTTTTTGAGTATAAGGGACAGTCTTACTGTCCCTAGCCATCTCAACCTAATCTAATCTATCTTCAGTGTTTTCTTTCTGATTCGCTGCAAGTTTCTTTCGGTGTTATCAATAGGTGTTAAGCTAAGGTCCCACAGGCAAATAATTTGCGCAAATTTTGATGAAAATTTGTCTAAATTGGCCAAAATAGTAAACTTTTCGGATACATAGTTTTAATTTTAAGTCGTGCAGAATCTACAATCATGGGTATTTAGCCAAATAAGAGTCAAAATTTTGGGCAAAATTTTTTGCCCAAACATTTTTTCAAGTGTTTCTTTCCACGGTCTGCTCAATGTTTTTCTAGGCATAAGTTGTTAACTAATATTAAATTAGTTAACATAAATTTATTTAAAACTTTGCCCAAATTTGTTTAAGTCTGCCCTTGGGCTCTTCTTTAAATTAGTTTAAAGTGAGTAAGTTTGGCCTAGTTTTTATCTATCATAACGTAAATTTAATGTGTCATTTTTGCGAATTTTTTTTCCCAATAACAAAAAGTCTCGTATTTATCCTTCAACTCTGCCAGAAGTAACTGTTTTGCTGCTCTACATTTATATCTTGATTTATATATTTTGCTTGGCGTAATTAATTCAAAAACTCATTTATCAATCAATCTCTGCTAATATGTCAAGTCGTATAAAAAATCGCACACTCACACTCTCTCACGAAAAAGGAAAAAAAAAAAGCAAGCCCCAAGCAAAACCCACAAAAACCAAAAAAGCGCAAATGCTAAAAATTCAATTGCTTAGAGCAGGCAAACACTTGACAAGTGTTTGTACATATATATATATATATATGTATACATCTAGATGTATAAATACTTGTATATGTTGGACACACACATTCTCGACAAGGTCGTGGCTTCCTTCTCTCCCCTGCGCCCTCTTGAAGCCGAAAATTGGCTTACAATTGGCTTGTAAAGCGACCAAAAGCGGCAACGACTAAGTAAATCAAACGTCAAGTGGCCAAAAAAAAAAAAGAATCAGAAAAAAATCAAACACGTCACGGCAATTAAAAGCGAACGGAATACAAGAAAATAAGCGGCATGAAGAAATAGTAGGAGAACAAAAAAATAACATTGGCAATTGACCATTTCAAATAAGTAAGCAGTCCCACTTTGAGAGGAACAAGCTCTTGTTTGGCTAGGGAGAAAGATGGGAAGAAAGGGGGGGTTGAATGTGTCATTTAGATCAGACCCGGCCAGCCATAGCTACTCATGTTTTTAGGCAAACGCGAGCCGAACTCTTGATTGTGTGAATCGCTGAACACTGAATTGCAAGTAAAACGGCTGTAGTCTGGAGAGAGATCTCTTGCTCACCAACACAAGCACACTTTTTTGTCCTCTCCATTTGGCCGGCCCTGATTTATATGTTCTGTTTGAGCCATCAATTTGAATGAGGGTACCTCTAGCACCGCTTTTTAACGGTACTTCGAACCTCAGAATCGCTTGGACGATATATCTACCACCGCTTCGACGGTACATCTATCAAAGCTTTGAGGTGACCTCTAGCACCGCTTTCATAGAATATCCAGCACCGCTTTGACGGTGCCTCCCGCGCAGCTTCGACGGTATATCTAGCACCGCTTGGACAGAACCTTTAGCACCGCTTCGTTGACAACTCTAACACCGCCAAATGTTTCACCGGTGTTTTTTCATTTAAGGAAAATGTCTACGGTACGTTACCTCTTCCAAAGCTTTAAGCCTTTAGCACCGCTTGGTCGTTACCTCTAGCAAGGCTTTAAGCTTCTAGCACCGCTTCGACGGTGACACGTCTATAAAACACTCAGTCATTTCACTCAACACAGCAATTCAACAATTCGTCAACTCAACACAAACAAATTCAACACGAAACCAATCATCACAAAACAATTTCAACACTCGTCTTTATAACACAAAGTCATTTCGCCCAACACAACAATTCAACACAAAACAAATTAAACACGAAGAAATTCAACACAACACAATTTCAACACACATCTACACATATATCACAAAGCCATTTTACCCAACACAACAATTCAAGACTACGTCAATTCAACACAACCATATTCAAACTTAATAAGTGGAGATCATCAGGGATAGAAGGGTGACACAAGTGATAGGTAAAAAATATCTTGTGTTGAAATTGTGTTGTGTTAAATTTGTTCTTGTTTAATTTGTTTTGTGTTGAATTGACGTGTTGAGATCATATAAAGTTGAGTAACCATGATTTTTATTAGTAAATAAGATAGTTAATAAAATGCAAGTGTACAGTACCAACCACAACAGGTATAGAAAGGTGACGTCATTTCAACACATTACAAATTGAACACAAACAGCGAGTAACGATGAATTTTATTAGTAAAGAAGTTGTGATAGTAAATAAAATGCAAGCGTACTTACAAATGTGCATACACTTTCGCAGGTACGGAGTATACTACAGTCGGGTTCGACTGAAATTCGAAATTGTTGTTGTGTTTTATTTTCTATAGCTAAAATTGTACTGTGTTGAAATTTGGCGATGTTGAATTGCTTCGTGATGAAATAGATTATGTTGAAATTGTAGTTGTATTGAAATACCTTGTGTTGAAATTGAGTTGTGTTAAATTTGTTCTCTGCTTCGAAGATACCTCTAACACCGCATCTCTGGAATGTTCAGCATCGCTTCGCCGGTATCCCTAGCACAGCTACAGTGGTATATCCAGCACCGCTTTGATGGTATACCCAGCACCGCTTCCATGATAGCTCTAGCAACGTTAAATGTTTCACCGGTGTTTTTCCATTTAAGGAAAAGGTATGTTTCGATGCTATCTGTAGGAGCGCTTTAACGATACTGAAATCGAGTTAAGCTAATGTAAGTACTTATTTGCCTGCGTCTGCTGTCTTTAAACGCCTAAATCAAAAGCACTTTCAGTTATAAAGAAATTTTCTTTTGAGCATCACAGCCCAGATTCATATTGGTCCTTCGAGCCGGATATGAACCAATCACCCATAAACCAATATTATGCATACTTTCTGGTCTGTCACATAGCAAAGATAACTGAATATGAAGAGTTCACTATGGATGACGGCGAAATACTCCTCAAGTTCGACAGTAAAGCTTTGAAAATCTACTAAACTGTTAGTAAAAGTTTGAATAAAGATTTTTTTGTCCTTGATATTCCAAATTGATAGAAAATTTTGGCATAAAATCATCTTCTCCCCCCCCCCTCCGCACAAAGTCATAAATTCTCTTCTGTGACCTTCTGTAAATTTGTCTAATGGCATTCCCGTGCAGATGGTGTCTCCTGTTCAACTTTAATGGCCCCCGAGCCTGGTCAAGTGCAAGACAAACGGTCTTTGTCGCTGCATGCGGCGGTCAATGTCTTGATAAATGTCCCTCTACCCTCTACCCACTCCCCTTTCCCTCACTCCACAGTCACTGGTGCCGTGTCACGTGTCCCGGTTTGTGCATTATGTGCTCATGACTGTAATGAGCCTGTAAGTGGCCGTAATCAGTGTCATAATAATAGAAATTAATCACTGCAGCAGCAGCAAGGCAGCAGCAACAAAGCAGCAAGAAGAGGAATTTACCACCTGCAGATGTAAAAGTCAAAGTTGGCAACGCGGTGTGGTGGGGGTGGGGGTGGGCTTGCGGTTTTGTGCAACGCTCTGCGCATACTTTGTAAATGTTTTGTAATGATTTGATTTGAAATTCATTTGAATTATTGCTTGCTTCCGGTTTCCGGTGCCTTCGAAATACTTTCCTGTGCGCCAGTACCCTCCCTGTCAGAAGTTAAGTTCTGGTTTTGGCCCCACAGCGGGCGGGCATTCGCACAGTTGTATGCTATGATGTACGAGCAACTTAGTTGGCCTTCTCTGCCCGCCCCCCCCCCCCCCCCCCATTCCCTCACTCATATGTGTGCGTCCGTCCAAGTCCCCGGAGTTTATTAAGTACTGCCAAAGTACGAATAGTGAGAGAGAAACGGAGAAGAGCAGTTCGTCGCTTGGCTATTTGCTGGCCTGTGCGGAACTTTGTTAATATGCAAGTGAATGGACATTTCCGGTACGTACAAAACGTGCCCAGGCCAGGAGCCAGAAGCCAGGCCAAGCCCGTAGTTCGACGTTCATCGTCATCGCGAAACCTTGGGGCCAAGCCCAAGGGCATGTGTACATTTGCTGTTGTCGTCGTCGTCGACTTCGTAGCAGTGGCCTTCTCTTCTGATCCCCTGTCTAAATATGAGCACACACACATACACACACACACAACACATGTTGGACAGGTAACTGTGTCAGGTGTTGACTCTTGAGGCCAACTTTTTTTTTGAATCAAAAAGTTTTAGAAATAGGGAAAATTTCCAAAAATACAAATTTAGCACTTTCATAGTTGTCTCGGAATGTCAAAAAGACAACAAAAAGAAAATGCGACATAATTCCGCCATAGATCACCAAATAAAACTTTTTACAATGACATAATTCCGCTCAGCGCTAAGTCGCTTGGTTAATGGCGGAATAGTGTCGTTTCGTAGGAAAAGGACTGAGGGCAGAAGAGCTGAATGCTGTATAAGTCGTATCGACATAATTCCGCCATTGCACAACGCGCGATTATGTCTTCTTAGAAGAAAAAACGACCTAATTCCGCCATATATCACGCGTTTCGGTTGTACAATAGCGGAATAGTGTAGTTATGTAAGAATAGGGCTAAGGGCTAAAGAACTGAATGCCGTATAAGGCGTACAGACATAATTCCGGCATTACACAACGCGAGATTATATCTTCTAAGAACGATGTAGTTCCACCGTTTTTTGTCTCAGAACGTCAAACCATCTAAAATAAAGAAAAAGTGACATAATTCCACCATAGATCCATCGAATAAAACGTCTTTAAACGACATAAAAGCAAAGTCGCTTTTACAATGGCGGCATTGTGTCGTTTCGTAAGAATAGGGCTGAGGACTGAAGAACTAAATGCTGTATAAGGCGTACCGACATAATTCCGCCATTGAACAAAGCGAGATTATGTCGTTTTAGAACGATATAGTTCCACTAATATTTGTCTCAGGACGTCAAGATTCAAACAAGAAGAAAAAGTGACCTAATTCCGCATTATATCACCGAATAAAACGTCTTAAAACGACACAATTCCGCTCAGAGCTATTTCGCTTGTATAATAGTAGCCATTGAAGAACCCGAGACTATGTCTTCTAAGAACGATGTAGCTCCACCGTTTTTTGTCTCAGAACGTCAAACCATCTAAAATAAAGAAAAAGTGACATAATTCCACCATAGATCCATCGAATAAAACGTCTTTAAACGACATAAAAGCAAAGTCGCTTTTACAATGGCGGCATTGTGTCGTTTCGTAAGAATAGGGCTGAGGTATAGACTTAATTCAGCCATTGAACAACGCGAAATTATGTAGACTTAGAATAATATAGTTCCATCGATATATAGTTCCGCCGTCGTAGACATGATTCCGCCATTGAACAAAGTGAGATTATGTCGTCTTAAAACGATATAGTTCCACCGATATCTGTATCAGAAATCAAACAAAAAGAAAAGGCGACATAATTCCGCCATAGATCAGCGAATAAAACGTCTTAAAACGACATAATTCCGCTCAGAGCTAAGTCGCTTGTACAATAGCGGAATAGTGTAGAGTTGTAAGAATAGGCCTAAGGCGTACAAACATAATTCCGAAATTGAACATCTCGAGACTATGTCGTCGTAGAACGATATAGTTAGTAGAAGTATAGTTAGCAATTAAACGACATAGCACCGCACGGAATTAAATTGTTTCAAAATGTGAAAACTCCGACAAAAAAAAACAGATATAGTTCTGTGGCATAATGCAACATTATTTCGCTAAAGATCAGTGCAAGATTATATCGTTGTAAAACTGCACTCTTTCCCAGTCGGACTTAACTGCATGCCAGAAGCACATCTGGTATAGTTCTTTTGTCACTAAGAAGTAGTTCCAAAGACATGCAATTTTCCCTTCGCTTTTGTACAGGGGCAGTACGCAGCAGGAACTGTTCTTATAGAAGGGACGTTTGCATGCGTTGTTGTTGTAGGTTCAACTTCGTAAAAGCGCTCGGCTCTCCCTTCCAACGATAGTTTCCATTTGCACGCTGTCAGATTTATTTTGTATTTTGTATTGAGCATGGCATCCAGCACCAGTGCTATTAGTACGTGTGCCTGCCAAAGCAGCTCCAAATATGATTTTAAATACATAGTGAAATACAAACTCCTTTTTTTTATTAAAAATTTCAATATAATTTATAATATTTTTTTCTATATAAATTCAATATTGGCGCTACATACCCACCTAGCATTTAGAAGATCATTTGGTGATTCCTCACCTTGGTGAGTCTTTTTAGTTTCATGTGCGATTTAATAAAGACTCGTTTATGACTCATGCATTTGCTCAAAATGTGATTCATTAAAAAACGACTCGCAAAAGACTCGAAAATTAGTCGAAACTGATCAGAAAAACGGGTTAAAAAAGACTCTTCATGAAGAGTCGCGACTAGGGTACCATTTTCTTCCGACAAAAGTATCATTTATGATCAGAAAACAAGCGCATTTATGACTATTTTAATCAGACTGAGGACTCGAAAAAGACTCGAGTGTGATCAGAAATTTCATAATATGCTTGCTGGGTAGATACATACATTTTTATTTTGAGTTCCTTTGGGATTCGTCTTCAGCTAGAAGTCTCTTAGAAATACATACTTACTTTGTTTACGCATTACAAAGTGTTTGCCTCGATCTTTCTCCTAGACTAATAAAATACGAAATAATAGAGGAAAGCTAGCTTCGGCTCGATCGAAGTTTATATAACCTTGTAGCTTGTATAATTTAATTCAATTAAAGTTTTAAATGATTTTCTCCGAACATTCTTTGCTCAGTTATTCCCCAAACTCAGCTATAGATGGCGCCACTACTTTGACCATTTGCTTGCCAGTTTGTTATATGCCATATAATGATATATTCATCAGATTTTGATCAAACTCACCAAAGTTGTGTGGAAACTGATAATATTCATAAACACAAACAAGTTTTCCTCACTAGAACTTCTTTTTCGACCGATAGTTCCTATGGCAGCTATATGCTATAGTCATCCGATTTGGATCAAACTTGGCAGAATTGCGTGGTAGCACATAATATTGATCAGTAATAAGTTTGGGAGCGATAGCATTGAAAACAAAAAAGATTTTTATGCTTAGACATTTTTCCAGACATATATTTTGTATGGCAGCTATACTATATAGTTGGCCGATCTTCATAAAACTTAGTGGAATTATGTGAAAGCATAGAAAAGATAGAAACACGAGGTTTGGGCTCGTTTCCGTTGAAGACAAAAAAGTTTTTCTTACTAAAACTTCTTTTTTCGACCGATAGTTCCTATGGCAGCTATCTGATATAGTAATCCGATCCGGCAGATTCCGACAAATGTGCAGCGTATTTGTACCAAAAGGCTTCGTGCAAAGTTTGGTTATGATAGCTTTAAAACTGACGGAGGAGATAGCATAGAAACATCCGGACAGACGGACATGGCTATATATATTATATAACTCAGCATCTTTTCGGCAATTTTAATATACCCTCTACAAGGGTACAAAAATTCAAAGGGGAAAAAATGTAAATTGCATTAATTAAATTAAATTCTCACTATTAACAAATATAAAACGAGAACCACATTCAATTTTCAATTCATTACGCGGCAAACGTCAACTTCAACTTCTAACTAAAGTCAAATAAAAACTGTGACACTGAAGTCTTTCTTAATTGATAGCCATTGCTTTTCGCTAATTCTCTGTTCTTGTCTCATTTCGCAGTATGGTTTAAAAAAGCACGGATGCTGCATGCGTGTCATCAGAAGGGACGGTTGCATGTTATGCAGATTTTATGCCTTCCAACATACTGCACAAGGAACATGCTTGCGAAAAACGAACGATCGTTTATCGTTCGGGTCCCACTTCCCATTTGGCGTTCCAATAGCACGCGTGCTGCATGCGTGCCATTAGAAGGGACGTTTGCATGTTATACAGACTTCTTCGCTTCTAACCCACTGCAAAAAGGAACGTGCATCCGTTTTCATACAGATTGTATGCCGTCTTTCATACTGAAAAAATTGGTAGTGCAATCTTCCTTGCAAAAAGAACATTGCCAGATGGCATTCTTTTGGGAACCATGTTCCGCCAAGTCCGACTAGGTTATTCTGAGCGAAGGTGTGATACATTTTTTCTTAACCCAGCAAACAATATGTGCGTTTTCTGACACTTTTCTGACCCTTTTTTAAGTGCATTCACCGTCATAATGTGCACAAAAAAGAGTCTGGAATGGGCGTTTTTTCTATGAAACCGTTCGCACTTAATGTGGAAGATTTCTGAGTCCAATCTGACTCTTTTCTGACACAGACATAAGTGCTTTCACCCTCCCAATGAAGCATAGAAAAACCTCATAAAATACACATAAAAGTTAATTTTCTAGGTACTTGAAGCGCTACTGAAAGGCTCTTTACAGACGCATATTGTAGTGCAGATCCGAAAATGCTCAGACATAAGTGCTTTTTATGAGACCGTGCTTAGATAGCGTTTACTCCAAAATCGCTCTTAAGCTCGGCTCTTTTCAGACACATAATTTGGAGCGCTCCGAACTTGGTGAGCTGGGAAGTCGCTTATTGCACTTAGGTAGTATTTTGCATATAAATATATATTTTAAGGGCGCAATTCCGACTCGGTTTAATTTGCCGATTCTCAATTCCGAGTGAAATTATAAAACACGGATCGGCTACTTGTACTAGTGTTGTGAAAACATCGATCGAGGGCACCATCGATAGTTTAAGCATCGATAGTGAGCTCCATTAATAATATCTTTAGGCTATCTAAAAAATTTGATTTTAAATAAACGAAATGAAAATTCACCCCTCTGGGTGGGAAAATGAAGTCTAAACTCGTTATTCAAAATTACACATAAAAAATATAAAAAACCGTACTTTCTCTTTTTGGAAAATCTACCCCCAGAGTCGAAAAATGGTTGGAAAACTATTTTCAGCCGATCAGGTTAAAACTCATTTACCAAACTTGTAAATTCAACAATGACGGCATACCGTTCTTCCAGAAAATTCACCACCATTGGTGCGAAAGTTTGATTTCCAGCGATAAGCTTCAAGCTCATTTTCAATCCTACACACACAAAACGATGAAATAAATGACTTTAAATTTTTTAAACATCTCCCACAAAGTCAGAAAATGAACGGAAAACTGTTAAATGAAACTCGTTTGCTTTTCATATCTTCAAACCAATGTTCAAAGCTTCACATAACCAAATTTTAACAAGTTAAATTTTGGAAAATAAGGAAAAATTAGCGGAATATTGTTACAAAAAATCACTTTTTGTTTTCCATTCGATCGAACTCCAAACCAAATTTTCAGTGCACCATAAAGAGATTCCATAATTAAACTATTCACCTTTATTTTTGGAAACTAGTCAAATATATAAATATGATAAGTACAATTTCCAAAAATTTATTACACGGAATTTTCTGCTCCGATGCATCGATAGGGGGTCAAACCAACAGTCGATGGTTTGGCCAAATTCACAACCATCGATACACTGTATACGATTTTCACGGAATTAGGAGAGGCTTACTTTTACGTTTCGTTTTTGCTTGCACTGCCAAATTCTCCACACATGAAACAAATTAATTTTTCAGTTGAGCCAGGACAAAGAGGATTATTATTCAATTATTAACATTAAGCATAAGCAAAAGGGCAAGGGTTGTCTGTATAGCTATTTTCAGTTATACCCATAAGCAAATATCATTATTCATGACTTTAACAAATGTAGCAACTAGTTGAAGCACTTTAAAGTTTAAACAAAATCAAGGCTAGACGAAACTAAGAAATCTCATTCCAATTTTAAAAGGGTATTTAAAATTCTTCACCGGACTTCCCAAGCTACTTTTAAGTAGATTTTTGGTTTTTTGTTGCTCTTTGGCTTCGCTCATGTGTAATTTTCAATTAAAATGATTTGAGTAGACAACTTTGAACGCTTCTGGGCTCCCTGGCTCATGGCCAGGCCACAAAAGACTTACATATTTTTGTTTTTCTCTCTATTTTTTGGGCAAAAAATCATAAATCATGCAGCAGGCAAAGACACGAACCGCATTGGAAATCGACTAGGCCAAAACTGGCGTTGACAGTGGTTTAAAGGAGAGGGGCGAGGCTGGGGACGGGGGGCCAAAAGTTTCGTTTTACTTTTAGAAATAGTTGCAAAGTGGAAAAGTTTTTTCAGCTTCTCTCCTGGTATTCTCGGTATGAGAAGTGTCCATGTCTGTGGTCAGGCAGAAACATAATTGTGGGCTTCAAATGGAATATGGAAGATGGGTAAAGAGCATAAGAATGTTGGAGAAGGTAGCTGCACGTAGTTGGAAAATAAACCAAAGTGTTTCTTCGATTGTACTTAAAATGGACACGTAAAGAGGTAGAATTGGTAAGTGATGTATGGAGGCGGGTGACAATCAAATCAAGGCAATGATTCAACCCAAAAGAATGCCGAGATGCTTTATGCTTGTACTCATAGGTTTTAAGGTACCACTGGCCAATCTTTGGAGGCGGATGACAATCATATCAAGAATATGATTAACAAAAGCCGCCATTATTTAACCAAGAAGAATGCTGAAAAAGCTTTACTTACGTTCTCATAGGTCTTAAGGTCTCACTGGCCGGTCATTGGAGGCGAATAACTACGAAATGAATCTTTGGGAGGGATATAAAGGGCTTTCTTTATGATAATCTTTATTATTCACCAGAGAAAGCCAATGCTCTCCAAATAAACCCTCAAAAACAATCTTTATAAATGACTTCAATTTTATTGACTTAATTTTAAAAATAATTTAAATAAATAAATTTCGTGCGCAAAAAAAAAAAAAAAAATTCGAAATAATCTCCAGTGATTCCACACTTAACCGCGATTGGGTCTTACCACCAAAACTTGTGGCTTGTTCTTGCCACGTTTATTGCCGCGACGACGACGTCGCACATTGTTATTCATATTGACACGACGCCTGTTCACACCACGACGATTCTGAACACGCCGACGGTTATTGGGACGACGACGAGTGGCCGACTGGGCTATAATCTGTGGCAAAAGTTCACCAATGGGTGAGGCACCATAAGCGGCCTGATTCAGGGCCGCCTGCGTGGCCGCATTAGTAGCCGAGACGGAGGATGTACCGCCGCCATTACCACCCAAACCCACATAGATGGCTCCATTGGTCGTGGTGGTGACCAGGTTGCCGGTGCCAGTGGAGGTGGCAGTGCCAAGGCTAGTGGCCGTACCAGTACCAAGTCCAGTGACCGTAGCAATGCCACCTCCCGCATTAGTGGACACCGGACGCAGCTGCTCGAGCATATCCTGTTTGTTGGTAATATATTGATTCAAAGCCGAGTTCAGGCTGGAGCTGCTGGCGCTGTTGGTGCCCGTGGTGCTGCCACTTAAGCCCGACGCCAAGAACCTCAATTGTCCATTCTCATTGCCATCCTTCACATACAGCCCGGCCAGATGGTGCGTCTCCGGGCTGGCCGGTTCGGCGGGATTGGCTCGGCTAAGGCTGTGTCCGCCCAGCAGCAGGCACAGAGTGAAAATGTAAATGTTGTGGGTCATTTTTTTGTGGAATCCAAGTGAAGACTGTGACTGGTTGTGCACACGTTGACCATTTATATAGCCGCCCATGAGTTGACGAAAAACTCGGATCACGCTTTCTTCTTCTCGGCTTCTTCTTCTGCTGTTGGGTAGAATTTGCAAATATCATTTACTATTCATTATACATAGGCCCTAAAGCTAAATTTCTTGGCTTTCTAAACAGGTCAAGTACTTTTATCTTTTGTGTACTCAAAGCTGATCGATGATTGTTGGATCGCTGGATCTGAAGTGTTCGCACTTTAATTACAACAATTGAATGAATGCATCTGGCCATGGATGAATGGTTGGCCGGTTGGTTGGAGTAGTGTGAGGCCGTTTTATTTGGTTTTAATAAGATTCAGAAAACAAACAACACGTGTGGGGAAATTTCATCAAGGGAAAGCTTAAGTGAGCGGATTCTTAGGATTCTTGGAATTTGATTGTTTCAGCCTACGTATTGAAAATTTATTGTCAAACAACAACAACCATAAGCAAGAGATGAATAGAATCCGGTTATTGCCCTGCTCAAGTGTCGTAGGTTTACAAAAACAATTTTACTGATAGGGCACCACAATTTTAAATCAAATTGTGTTTGAAAATAGTCTTAAACTTTGGCTGTAAGAGCATGTGACTCATGTAAATGCCTCTTAATTTTGGAACGCAAAAACTTTAGAGGATTCTCAAAAAGGTTGAGTAGGAGACGTTAGACCAGTCATCCGTAGGCCTCTACTTATCCAAGTGCAGCATCGTTTCCCACAGACTCATTTTCTTCTATGTTACGCTGTCTGTTACTGCAATGTCCTGCAATATCAATCAGCGATGGGTGACATTCGGTAAGCGTTTTAGTGATTGAAGAGCGGAACGTATATAAGGATGTTTTCTTCTTTGCCTGTGAGTGTGGCAGCTACAGTATGTCAAGAAAGTGGTTTGACACAGAAAAAACATTTACATTTTTCACTTATATTGCAAAAAAAATGGTGTTTCTATATTGTTTTATTTATTTATTTATTCATCCTAGTGTTACAAGTATAAAACTTTAAGTTTATAACACTAGTCACAAAAGGACCTTAGATAGGACAATAAAAACGCGGAGAATTGAATTAATTATAAGTTAGAATTAGAAATTATTGATTTGAATTATAATAAATTAAATTAAATTGGATTATTATTATTCCCTTGCAAAGGGTATTATAATTTTGCCCAAAAGTTTGCAACGCATAAAAATATTCATTTCCGACCCCATAAACTATATATATTCTTGATCAGGGGGACGAGCTGAGTTCATTGAGCTTTGTCCGTCCGTCTGTCTGTCTGTCTGTCTGTCTGTCTGTCTGTCTGTCCGTCTGTCTGTCCGTCTGTCTGTCCGTCTGTTTCTACGCTAACTAGTCTCTCAGTTTTAAAGCTATCGAGCTGAAATTTTGCACAGAGTCTTCTTTTTACTGCACGCTGCTAATATACCGGATCGGATCACTATATCTTATAGCTGCCATAGGAACCATCGGTCGAAAAATGGGTTTTAGTGAGAAAAACTTTTTTGTTTTCAATGTTAGCGTCCTCAAACTCGTCCATTATTAATATTATATGCTATCAAACAGATTTGCAAATTTTGGTCCAAATCGGATGACCATATCTTATAGCTGTCATAGGAACCATCGGTCGGAAAATGGGTCTTAGTAAGAAAAACTTTTTTGTTTTCAATGCTAGCGTCAAAAAACTCTGCCATAATTAATATTATATGTTTACAAACAGATTTGCAAATTTTGGTCAAAGTCGGATGACTATAACATATAGCTGCCATAGGACCGATCGGTCGGAAAATGGGTCTTAGTGAAAAAAACTGTTTTGTTTTCAATGCTAGCGTCATAAAACTCGGGCATAATTAATTTTATATGCTTTCAAACAGATTTGCAAATTTTGGTCAAAGTCGGATGACTATAACATATACCTGCCATAGGACCGATCGGTCGGAAAATGAGTCTTAGTGAAAAAAAACTTTTTTGTTTTCAATGCTAGCGTCATAAAACTCGGCTATTGTTAATATTATATGCTTTCAAACAGATTTTCAAATTTTAGTCAAGATCGGATGACTATAACATATAGCTGCCATAGGACCGATCTGTCGGAAAATGGGTCTTAGTGAAAAAAACTTTTTTGTTTTCAAGTAAATCGTTCTTAAAGTCGGTGATTCTTAATATTAAACGCTTTCAAACTAATTTGAAAAAGTTGATCGACATCGGGTGACTATATCTTATGGTTGCCATAGGACCGATCGGTCGGAAAATGTGTCTTAGTGAGAAAAACTTTTCTGTTTTAAATTTTATCTTTCTTCAACTCAGCGATTGCTAATTTGATATGTTTTCAAAAAGATTCGCGAAATTTGGTCGAAATCAGATGTTTATCTGTCAGAAAATGGGTCTTAGTTAAAAATTTTCTAGATTTTTATATAAGCGTTCTTAAACTCTGACATTTCAAAAACAGCATTTGCAAGGGTATGAAAACTTCGGCACAGACGAAGTTAGCTTGACCTTCTCGTTTTTTTTTGTTTTTTGCTTAATGTAATCTTAACCTAGTATTATTTTATTTTTTTTGTTGTAGTTATATTTAAATTCATCGTGTACTGTAGTGTGTGTTGAGTTTAACTCTAATTGATTTTAGTTCATGAGGTAAGCTATTCCACAGGCGAACAGCATAGTATATAAAGAAGTGCTTTTCTGACGAGGATAGCTTATATTTTTGGCAGACAACATTGTTGGTTCTTTTAGAGGCCGAGAGACTTAATTTTTCGTAGAGATACGCAGGTTCCTTAGTGTTTATAATCTTGTGAAGTAATATTAATGCTCTTCAGCTTGTAAAGTCATTAATGGAAAGATTGTACATTTTATATGAATGGTTAGAGATGCTGTCAGTTCGTCTTTTTTTTAAATATACCTAGCCATGTCATTAAATTCTACCTTCAGTCTTTGTGTACTTTCGGCATCACTTTGCCCAAATAGTTCGACTCCATAGAATAAGGACGGTGTTAGATATGTTTAAGCTATAAGAAGTCGCAGGTGTTCAGGTACAAAGTTTTGGGTCAAGTATAGTTGTCGCAGAAGGCCATATTTCTTACCAACTGCCTTTTTAATATGGTCAGTCCACGTCGAATTCTGGTTAAATATAATTTCTAAATTGTTTGCCTTTTCGACATACACTGCTCGCCACTTGAATAGGACACCTCTAAAGTCGATTTTCTATAGTTAATTGCTGCTAAACCAAGCCATCTAGGAAAATTATTTTTGTTTTCTTATAAAGTTTATTTAAATGTAGTAATTAGACGAAAACTACAAAATTATTCAAAAGTTGTAAGTATACAAAAAACATTGTTAACCAATAAGTAACCAATTTTGGAGTCTTCATTTTGCACCACTTGAATAGGACACTTTGTCTAAAAACCATTTAAGAATATTTCAATCCTTTTCAAATAACAATATAACTTAAATAAGAAATTACTAACATGTGTTTAAACCAAAAAAAGTTTTTAATAGTGTGTTGAGCCTCCTTTTTTCTCCAAAACCTCACACATTCGGTCTGGAAGGGATGCATACAATTTTCCCAAATAATTCAACGATATCGAGCCAAATGCTAATTTGATAGCTGCAAATAGTTCGGGAACGCTCGAATATTACTGACCTGATCCATATACTTCACGTGTTAGCCATCCCCACACATTCTCAATGATATTCAAGTCCGGTGAATAGGGTGGCCAGTTTAATAACTCCACGTTTTGGCTCGCCATATACGATTTAACAATCCGGGCCGTATGTATAGGGGCATTATCATGTTGATAAATCCATTTTAGATTTGCAAAAAGAGTTTGGAAGTGTGGAAAGGCCTCTTTCAATATACCATTATAACACAACGCATTCATGGTGGTTGGAATAAATTTAAGCTCACAGGTGCCATAATAGGAAATGGCCCCCCATACCATAATACCTCCAGCACTGCTGTGCAACTTATCAAGATGGTGTGGTTCTTTTCGAAGATCATGAAAATAGTAGCTGTAGCCATCGGGGCCCTCCAAATTAAACTTTTTTTCGTCGGAAAAGACAACACGTTGCCACTCCGAAGTCCAGGTGACATGTGCGCGCGCGAAATCAAGGCGTTGTAACTTCCGAGCCGGGTTAAGAGGTGGTTTCTTCTTGATTTTTAGTCTCTTCAGGTGTGTAGCATTATTAATAACACGACGGATGGTTGTCAAACTTGCTTTAACGTTGCATTTTTCACTTATCTTGGCCAAAGAGTCGTGTGAATTGGAAGCTTCTCTTAATATAAGTCGCTTGTCCGCGATGGTAAGCAAACTGTGGGTGCGGCCCTTCAGGTTTTTACCATAATTAGCCTCATTATTTAAAAAATTTGTTATGGCGTGACGACTCCTGTCGACTTGTTTTGCTATTTTGGCAATAGAAAGGCCAGAATCCTTGTAAGCTTGGATTTTTCCTTTCTCCGACTCAGATAATGAAGTGCCACGCCCCATTTTAATTTTTTTTAATTTTATATACACTTCAATTAAAGCAAAAAGTTTAAGTAAACCAAAATTTGTGTGCACGTGTCAACGATACCGACCAAATAAAATGCATGTTCTATTCAAGTGGCGCAAAAATTCAATGGAATGTTCACATAAAGTGCAAACAACTTTATAACGGTTCTATTCCAAAACTTGGAATATACCAGAAAGAGCGAAGAATGCTTGCACAAAGATAATATGCAAAATACACCGTTATTCTACCATTTCTTTTTCGAGTTACGAGCAGTTTTAAAGAGAGCATACAGGGTGTCCTATTCAAGTGGCGAGCAGTGTAAGTGTAATTGATTTGTTCTATGTCTTCTTTATGGTACAGTGCTCTCTTTCCTCTTTGTTGGATACGTAAGCTCGCTAACATCAGTCTTGTTCGCTCTTCTCTATGTCTAATAATCTAACATTGTCCAAATCAGCTGTGTGGCCAGATGATGTCTAATGCTGTTGTCTCCTTTTCGGCTTTCCCCCCTCAGGAACACAGGAAAGCTATTCAACATTTTTTTACCTGTACAACGGGTATATCCGAAGTAGGGCAGCGACGACTTGAACTCGTATTAGGTTTACCCCCCACGCAGCGCATTACATAACCTTTTTTTGGTCGGGTCTTATTATCATTCATGGGAAAACCACGTAAAAGCTGTTTCCAAATTTACTTTTAAATGAGTGAAAAATGCGTTATTTAATCCCTTGTTGTATGAAAATAATAATATTTTCACATAAATTCTTCATAGTTTACAATCCATCGAGAAAAAACATTTTCCGAATTTTTGGGGCTATACTAGGTCATGAGCAGAAAAATATTAGGTACTCTTTCTTAACTTTAGGCATCTTTGCCACTGAGCTCGAACAGATGAACTTCCACACTTTGGGCAAATCTAATCTTTTAGAATTTAGATTTAAGGAAACACTAGGTCATTTTCAGGGTTTCTCTGTATTAGACCCTTTTATACACATTTGTTAAACATTTTGTAGATATTGTAGCATGTAGTTGGCCGCCTTGGTGGATTGGGTGAGAGGGAAGCAGTAGGTACTCCGCCAATAAGGAGTACTAATTCATCCAAAGAAAGAGCTCCCCGCCAACTAATTAGTTGAAAATTCAGACAATTCTTTGTTCGCACATGTGTTTTGAGCACGATTGAAAAAAGTAGCGACAGGTTAAAGTAACAGATCATCAATGTATCGATCACACATACTTGACACTGAGCCCAAGTAGTCATCGACTTCCATCGATGACTCGATACATGACCTAAGCACTAAGAAGCGAATTTGGGTCCAGGGAAAGAGTTTCGGTGCTAGGCCTCAGTTCGCTACAATATGTCTGCTAAAATACTTGACGCAGAAAATCGATCCAGACTTGAGGCTTAATATCTTCTACATAAAAAACAATTCTAGCAAATCAAGTTTTTCCAAAGAAAGTCTTTTAAACTACAATTTTCAAATCCAAATTCTTTCACTTCTTCACCCCAACGAAAAAAAACAAAAGAAAACAGCAACGATGTTTTGTAATTGTCAACGCGTCTAGCACGTGATATCAATGCATTAACGGAAGTGTTTCAGTTGAATTTTCGGGGTGGTTGTGTAAAAATAGTCACCCAAAGATCAATAATCGTTGTTCCTCATGCCCCTCCAACTCGCCCCCTAAATACCTCCAACATTGAGAAATGTCATAAAAAAGAAAAAGAAAAGCAAAAGTCCGGAAAATTCTGCTGCTGGGGGGCGCACAGCTTCCCTCCCGTCCCCAACCAAATGACAAACAGACGCGGCAAATAAATAACAAGAAATGTTAGACGCATTTGGGGGAAGGATCTCCACTTAAGTCACCCAAATTAACACGCCAAGAGCATTCAAAGAACAGGAAGAGAGGGACAAAGAGCTTAGAGGGATCTATTCTGGGATCTGGCCAGACACGATGTACATAGCACCTTTATTAATTGCAGCCGACGACGAGACGAGCATTTGACATGTTTAATGCGAAAAAAAAGAAAACGGAATGAAAGAGAAAGCAGACTCTGGGGGCGAGATCTTTGGGGGCTATTTTTGGACTCCCCAATGCCGTCGCGACGTTGACATAGGCTGGAAATTCTTCTGACTTAGGCCTTGGCAACCAAATGACTTCAGACTAATGCAGACAGCTGACGCCGCGTTCAACATGGGGCAAAGTCTACATCCCAAGAAGCATGTGCCAAGTCTCAGTCACTGCCAAGGGGAGTCTCTGGACAAAGAAAACGCTGTGTTACCAAGTGCAAATTTTCATTAAATGAATAAACAAAAATTACAAAAAGGAACCGAGTTGATAGGCACATTCTGTGAGCTTAGCAACATTAGCTCGGCAGCATTTTCTTGGCAACATTAATTTGCAAATTTCAAAAAAATGGGAGAAAAATTTGATTAAAGTTTTTGATTATGAACTAACTTTTCACAAGTCGTTAGAACTCTTCACGGCTGTAGGCTTTTGTATGGATTCGAAATAGCAATCTAATAAAGAGCAACTCTCCACTGGTATCGAAACACTTCATACACTCTCCCATTCATCAAATAAATCCAATTTAGTTGCTTAGAATGTGCGTGTGTGAGAGGCGCAACCACAAATCAATTACGTGCCCTCTTCAAAACAAAAAAAAAACACTACACGGCGGACTTAAATTAATGAAAATCCAATGAAAAGCGCCGCGGCCACATGCAGGGACTGCAATATAAAAGAAAACTGAGACACGGTAGTGTTTTTTTTTTTTTTTTTTTTTGGGGTAAAACAAATTCATTACGCAACAAGCTGAGGCCGAGGCCGAGGCATGACAAATGAATGGCCGCCCAGCGGGTGACTCCGCTAAGCCAATAACCGACTGAGCGACCGACTGAGCGACCCTCGCGTTCGCATTTTCGGGGTTTTTAAAGTGAAAAATGTGTGTGTGTGAGAAAAGCCACACAAGTTGCTCGTCTTTGATTGAGTTGCATTTCCGACTCGAAACTTTCTTCAATGGAAAACCGTGCGTAACCGTAGACAACTTCAGAAAGTGACGCGCTTATGACGACCAAATGTTGACAAAACAAATAAACAAAAGCAGCACCGGCGGCGCCAATTCAAAGGAAAGGAAAGGAAAGGAAAGGAGAACGATGCTAACAAGTACAAGACGACGTGCAGAGGAGTTGCTTCTCGAATTACCACCAATTGAAATCGATGCCAGCCCTCTGTAATACAAGACTCCACCGAGCATGAATGCATCTCTCTTTCGCTCACTCAAGGATAAGTGCAGCCTGGACGCACTTGAGAGGCACCCGAGCTGCCCGTGATTTACATAAAACTCGCATTTGCCCGATGAGTGGGGGGTGAGTGGCAAGTGGCGAGTGCAGGTCCGTCTAATTCCTCTCGGCGCCCACTCAAGTGGACACCCGACGCCTACGTCCGATGTGGCATGCCGATTTGCCTTTTCTGGATTATGTTTTTTTGTTTTTGCTTTTTGTTTCTCGAGCCAGGACCTCTCTCCACTTGAAGGAAATTTGATTTTCATGTTTTGGATTCTGTGGTCACGCCCATAAATTTGGTTAATTTATGGGTCGAACTTGGGTTTCTTGCAATTGTCATTGGAAATTTTTGGGCCTAATCACTCGGAAAAGTATGAGTATGGTAGATAAGTGTTGATTGTTGAGAGAAATGGGTTTTCAATGGGTTTTTGAAGAGTTTTCAAGTGGGTTTTCCGCTATGAATCAAATGCAGGCCACGACTAGATCTCCAGGAATTTGCATAGAATTAGGCGTAATTAGGAATTAGTTGAAAGCGGGAGAAGCAGGCTTTAGAAATTGTTCAAGTTCCAAGTGGAAATTGTTGAATTGACAACGTAGAGTACCATGAAGAAGTGTGAACATTATTCCAAATTTTCAGAGCAGTGGAGAGAAGTGGAGACATTTGAAAACTTGCTGGAAATGGTTAAATCAACAGCTGAGAAAACCGTGGAATTGTTAAAATTGACTACTTTATAGGCTTATAGAAGTAGTGGAAAGTTGTGTAGAGTAGTGGGGAGACTGAAAATTGTTTGGAAATTATTGAATGGAGAACCCTAAAAACGTCGGATCTTAGATTTAAGTGTTTAAAAGTGGTGGAGAGTTGTGTAGAGTGGTGGAGAGTTTTCCAAAATTGCTGTAAATTGTGGAATTGACTACATGGAGCAATGAAAAAAAGTCGGAACATAGTTCCAAATGTGTAAAAGTAGTGGGGAGGTGTTTAGAGCGGTGCAGGGTAGTGGAGATTTTGCAAAAATTGCGGTAAATTATGGAATAGACTACATAGAGTACTGTATAATTAGTAGGACCCTAATTCTAAATGCTTAAAAGTAGTGGGGAATTGTGTAGAGCTGTGCATAGTAGTGGAGAGTTTCGAAAACTGGTTGGAAATTGTTGAATTGACTACGCCAAGTACCATGAAGTAGTCTGAACATAGTTATAAATGTTAAGAAGTAGTGTAGAGCTGTGTATAAAAGTGGAGAGTTTTGAAAACTGGCTGGAAATTGTTGAATTGACTACGCCAAGTTCCATGAAGTAGTCTGCCCATAGTTATGAGTGTTTAGCAGTAGTGTAGAGCTGTGTATAAAAGTGGAGAGTTTTGAAAACTGGTTGGAAATTGTTGAATTGACTACGCCAAGTACCATAAAGTAGTCTGAACATAGTTATAAATGTTTAG
The DNA here is from genome assembly GCA_037044535.1 of Lordiphosa magnipectinata. Taxonomy (NCBI): domain Eukaryota; kingdom Metazoa; phylum Arthropoda; class Insecta; order Diptera; family Drosophilidae; genus Lordiphosa; species Lordiphosa magnipectinata. Next base: position 28,869 of record JBAMBO010000057.1, on the reverse strand, counting down.
AAGTAGTGTAGAGCTGTGTATAAGAGTGGAGAGTTTTGCAAATTGGTTGGAAATTGTTGAATTGACTTCGCCAAGTACCATGAAGTAGTCTGCCCATAGTTATGAGTGTTTAGCAGTAGTGTAGAGCTGTGTATAAAAGTGGAGAGTTTTGAAAACTGGTTGGAAATTGTTGAATTGACTACGCCAAGTACCATGAAGTAGTCTGACCATAGTTATAAATGTTCAAAAGTAGTGTAGAGCTGTGTATAAAAGTGGAGAGATTTGAAAACATTCGAAGAATGAAAATCTAGAAAAAGTTCAACCCAAGTTTTAATTAAGTAAAAGTGTTAGTAAGTATTAACATTGCTTAAAAGAAGTGGGGAATAGTGTATAGTAATGAGCTACAACAATTTGCTGGAAAATGTTTAACTATATGTTACTATATAAAGTCGCATGGTGTAGTATTTCAAACTGCAAGTCTCAGAACTAACTGTCAAAACATTTGATGCACATTGTAGAGTTGCTGTAAATGGTTAAATGGCCTTTGAAGACTCGTACTTAGAAGCTGTTAAGGCCTCATTATAGTTTAAAAGTAGTTCAGAAAAGTGGAGAGTTGTAAAAACATGATACATGTAATTGAATTGGCTTATAAAGTCGTGTGAAGTAATCTTTTAAGCTTTTGGCTGCAGAAATGAGTTTAGTAATAATTAAGTAGAACTGGAAAGTTGTGTAGAGTTGTCAAGAATCATGAATACTGCCTGTAAATAGTGAAAATGGCTATTTAGGGACATTTATAAGAGCTCTTAAAGCTACTAGCCGCCAAGTATCAAGTATTAACACAGTTTAGAAGTAGTGGAGAGTAGTGTAGAGTTGTTAAACTTCTTGCATATTACTAAGTTAATTTTGTAGAAAAGCGTTAAATAATATTTCCAGCTTGAGAGCAGAAAACTAAGTGATTAAACATTTCATAGGCAGTGGAGAGTCGTGTAGACTTAAAAAAACTTGATTTAAAAGTAATCTTAAGTATGTAGAGGAGCTTCAAAATTCTTTAATAATATTTCTGAGCTTTGTCTTAGCTTAATTTAAAAGTATTGGAGAGTTGTGTAGAGTTTTATCCGCTTACAAATATTTGCTGTTAGGAGCTTAAGTGACTATATATGCTCATTAAGCAGGTTTTGAAGAGTTTTAATATTTTAATAGCATTGGAGAGCTGTGTAGACTTTGCAAATGTCAAAAACCTGCTCTGAAAATTTCTTAAAAATAAAAAGAAAAACCCCAGAAATTCTTAAAAACAGAATTTGGTTAAAATTTTAAAAAGATATGTTAGTTTAGTTTTGAAAATTTCCAGATTTTCAGCAGAAGTTTTCCTTAAATTTTGAATGTTTTCAGCAGTTTCTTAAGATTTCTAAAACTACTTACTTGCAACCCTTACAAATTTCTATAATTTTTCAAAGATTTTTTAAGAATTTCTGAAATTTCTTTTTCACAAAGTTTAAAATTTATAGAAAATTTTCATCATATTTAAGCAATAAACTGCAGCATACTTTTGGGACGAAAAGGAGGATTTTTGAGGGTTGACGGCACCTATTTGGCATAGAATACGTTAAATAAGTCGAGTGGTTTCCAAAAATTTAAGTCTCGAACTGCCAGGCACTTGGCCTCAGGGGGAAGCACCCCGAAGGGGATGGGGCTTCTAAGTTGAAGTTGGCCAAAACGACAGTTTTGGCGAATGCCTGGCGGGCTGTTGAAATAAATTTCACTTACGCCAGCGCGCACATACTCACACACACACACATGTCTCTCGCATTCGCGGTTCGTCGTTTGCTTGGCAATGCAATTACAGGCGCTAACCGCGCGTGAAAACAGCAACAACAGTTCGCTTGCCTCCCCCAAACGCCGCTGAGCGGCTTAAAGCGACGCAATGACAATTAACAACAGGCGGCAGAAAACGACGAAACCAACTGAGAGACGACCAAAAGAGCTGGAGCCAAGCAGGAGACCAAGCAGCCACCAATATCAATGACAGGCCCCAGCAGCAGCAGCAGGAGGAGAAGCAGCAGGATGATTGTCAACCTGAGGCAAGCCATGGCATCGCATGGATCGCTTTGGCTGGCATGGCAAGGCAATCTTCTGCTACCCGCAGCACACTTACGCATATTAACAGGCTTGAATTTTTCAGTTTGCAGTTTTCGGTTACGGGTTTTCCACCCACAAAGCCCCCAACCCCCTACCCCCCTACTTCCCCAAACCGCACGCAGCACACTTCATTTTCATTTTCACGTGCAATTGAAGTGCAAAATGCGTTTGGCCATAGAATTGCCAGAGCTAAAGTTTTTTCAGCCCCTCCCCCTAGCCCCCCTCTTTCCACACACCGCAAAACAACATTCAACGAAATGAAGAAACATTTTCAAGAAAATTTTTAAGTGAAATTCCATGACATTTTAATAGAGAGGAAGGAGAATGGCGTATAAAGTAAGTGAGGTAGAGAGAGATTTTTTGTTCGTTTTTTTGCGGTTTTAATGGGAAATAAGTGAACCATTTCAGGATTTTTGGTTACAATTTATAGTTAATTCTTTAGTTAAAATTTAAAAAAAAATAATTTATAATTACAATAAAATGTTTGTCAGCATATTTGTGCCCAGGACGGTAAAACTGTAAATGTAACTCCAAGTTGAAACTGTAACGTCAAGTGGCTGTAAAACTGTGGACTCCAAAACTGTAGGTAGGAGGACCATTAGAAACTGCTGAGCTCTGCACATATTAACGTATACTATGACTGTCGAAATGTACCAAATTATAGGTCTCGATCTATATTTGGCCCACTGTGCAATGGATGTATAAGTCGAGTGATTGTCAAACTGTCTTATGTAAAACTGTAGGCAGCTGGACAAGCAGAAGCTGCAGATCTCTGCACATTTGTATGTACAAATACTTGTGTATTTTTATTATTTTATAAAGCATAAAATTCTATAAAAGCACAAGAGTAAGTCAAGTGGTTCTAAAACTGTAATATGTCAGTGGCATTTGTAAGTAAACAACATATTAATGTAAATACACATAATGTTTGTATATAGTACATCATCTTTATGTAGATACATATCTGTATGTATGTATATGTATATAATATTTGCAGAGATCAGCAAATTCTCTTTGCCTTCCTGGTAACAGTTTGAGATCACACAATTTTAGAATCACTTAAACCACACTTTTATAGCTCTTACATTTAAGATAAGAACCTAAAATTTACTTTTTTTTTTTGTAGTATTTATATGTATTTACATGCTAATGTGCAGTGTGTAATGCCACAGTTTTACATGCCACCGTTTTAGAATCACTCGACTTACACATGCGCTTTTACAGTTTAATGTAAACTGCAGACATTGCACACTGGTTCAAGCCCACAGCCCGCTAAATGGCAGCTAGAGACGTTTAATAATATAGCAAATTTATTAGCAATTTCTGTTTGCCTTTCAGCCCACAGTTTGATATCCTACAGTTTTAGAATCACTCGATTGCACACTGATGCTAATGCTCATCAAACTGATAGTGTACAATAACCACAATTTCTGGTAATATTTTGAAATATTTTTTTTTAATATATTTGAAAGCATTTTCCAGTCTCATTATTACACAGAAGTAAATAATTTTTTACAGCTTTGCCTTTGTTTTATTTTTCTCTTCTCTTTTAATTTTTTTTTTTTCGTTTCTTGTTTTTGGTACAACATTTTCCACTTACAGAGGCAGCTTCAGGGCATTTGCCTGTTCCTTTTTTTTATATTTTTTTTGTGAATGGGCGTGGGAGTGAGTGTGGGAGTGGGAGTGGGCGTGTCATTAGGTTACAAGCTTGTAATTACAATTCAGAAGCATAAGTACAAGTATAATGCTTATGGCATATGAGTAAGGTAATATGCAAATCCGAGACAGGCTCCCGGCCAGGCCAGGCACCTGCCGGGTCATCGATGCCAGGAGAAAGGACCAGGACATATGCAGATTGTCTGTTGTGAAACAACAAAAATTATGTCATAAAAACCCCAGGACCAGCAGGTGGAAAGGCAACTTTTATGGTTATTTTTGTTGTTTGTTGTGGAAAATTATGTGGCAGTGTTTTTTCACGAAAGTTACCCGAACGATAAAAGGCGCTACAAATTTCGATATGAAAGCAGCAGCTGCGTTGCTTTTTTTTGACCATAATCTCTCCAGTTTTAACTCTATAAAATCTAAACCATATCTTCCCCCTTTCTCTCTATCTCTCTTTCACTCACTTCCGGTGGCACTTTGCTTCTCTTCCTTCGCCTCATTATTTCTGTGGTTTGCTCTTCCCTTTGTCTTTGGGGTTTTTAATGTGTCACCGTAGACATCCATTAAAACTTCATTCATATTGCGGTTGTGTTTTTGAGGTAACCCACGACAAAAAACCAAACAAAAAAATCTGATTTGAAAATGGAATCAACTCGGTCCGTACGTATGAGGGAGGGAGGCAGGACGCGTTCTGGGGGAAATTAGATGAGCTCAGCTTCTGAAGCAAAAGTCCATCTGTCAAACATTGTACCCGGTGACAGTTTTTGTGGTTTTCATGCAAGCAGGGGAGCTGTGTGTGTGTGTGTCTGCGCACCCACCATATGTGGCCCTTTATTACGTTTCTGATTACGTCTAAGTGCTCATACGGGGGACAGCTGTCAGAATCGATATACTTTGCCGTACCAAAACCTCATTATGCTAATCATTATGATTAGGCCGCAGCGGATGCCACAATGCAGCGCGCACAATTTGTCACGCCGCCGTCTTGAAACAATGGAACGCGTTTTATCAGCCGCATACGATCAACGAAATCAAAAAACACACAACAAAATATAAAAGCCAAAGACCCAAAAACGAAACTACAGCACAATCATGTTAAAGCGAAAATTAAAACAAGGCGGCTGAAAAAAAAATACGAGAAAAAGTTGAGAGAAGAGACGAGGGAAATACCCTGAAATGAAGTTAGTTTTGCGGTAATGGTGGGGAAATGTAATGCAAAAGTCTCCACCAGAGCTGAATGCTGGGCTAAATAATTGAAAAGAATTGTCAATTTCAATTACTTTTGCCATTACTTCAATAGTTGTTACAGTAATGATGAGTTTTTTATGTATTTGTGGGTAAATACTACCAAAAATTTAATAATCTTTACAATAATTGGAACTATCAAATAGGATTGCTGAGTAATTACGCTTAAAATTTTGCAATTATTCATACATAATTTTAATTACTTTTACAATTACTTCAATAAGTGTTACTTTCAAGTGTAATTATTGAGTAAATTTGCTTGAAATGTTAAATGTTCACTCAGTCCCCGTCCTCGGCCGAGTCAACACCTTGGAGTGGCAGATCAACCAAATGTGCGGTTTTCGAATAGGCTGTGATCGGCTTCAGGTGTGAGAATTAAATAAGTGCCCCAACTTTAAGTCATTTTTGAGTATAATTTTGGGAAATTTCATGCTAAAGTCTCCACCAGAGCTGAAAACTTCGATTTTCTTTTGGGTTAAGCACTTAATTTAAGAGGTTACTTACTTGTAATTACAATTTTTCAGTAAATATAACAAAAAATGTAATTACTTGTACAATTACTGAAATAATTGTAGCTCTAAAGTGCAATTCTTGAGTAATTAAGCTTGAAATATTCAATTATTCATGTATTTGTGGGCGAAAAATATAATTTTTTTAAAAGAATTCTAAAAGAGAAACAAATAACTGTTTTTGAAATCGATTGTGCTTGATATGGTCCAGCTTTAAGTACAGAATGTTGGATTTTCTTTTTTGAATGTAGCCATAGTGACGCTTCACCAGTCTTAAAATAGCAGTCCCTGAATCTGTGAGTTAAATAAAAGTCTCCTCTTTTGTTTTTCACTATTTATATGCCTCATTTACCCAAGGATAAAGCTTACAAACTGACTTTGAGAGTGTTTACTTAAGTCTCCACAAGCTATTTAAAGCTCCCTAAAATTCTAAAATCTGCTGTAATAAGTTTTCACTCTTTGTTCACTCGTTTTAAAAGTGTGAAAATATTTGTTTGGTTAATAACCTTCAAAAAAGTTTTGCGATTTGGAGACCAAATTTGGTCGAAAAACCGGTTTCAAATCGCAAAACTTTTGCGAAATGGAAAGTGAGAGCTTGGCTGTATAAGTCTCCACAGCCAATATGACTATCTACATCAGTCTCCACCCTGTTTAACCGCTTTGTAAGCCCATTAAAAGCTATTTAATGAAGTGTGTTAAACTTTTTGGATATTCTACAGTCTCCACAAAAAATTAATGTCTCCAACAATGTAGGACTCAATAACGCATTTTAATTCATATTTTAAAGGGTTTCACTTCGAATTACAATTTTTAATTAGTCTAATTAGCTACACTGACTCAGTACAAGTCTCCACAGCACTCCACAAATTAAACAATATTTTTGAGGTCTTCACTATTTTTTAAATTAAATTTTACAAGTCTCCACTTGTATTTCATAGCCATAATGACTCTCTAAATAAGCATCCACTTATATTTTACAAGGCTTCGCTTAAATTTCCCAGCTTTAATGACTCTCTGGTCAAGTTGAAACAGAAACATGTGATTCAATGAGGTTTTTACTTTCTTTATGCTAGCTATAATGACTTTCTACAAGTCTCCACCGCATTCCACTACTCTCCAGAAGCCACTAAAAGCATGTTGATTAGGTCTTTAAAGTTCTTGATTATATTTAACATGTCTCCAGTTTGATGTTTATATTACAATGGCTCTTGGAATAAGGCAATAAGGCATTTGAATCCATAATCGATATCCAATGCCATTTTGAATTTTAACTTTCAATTGGTATTCTCTTTATTACTTGACTTTAAGGACTTTTAAAAGTCTCCACGGCATTAAACCGCTTTCCAAAACAACTTAAAGCGCATTTCTGCGGACTAAAATGTCCTTTACAGATCTCCACTTATATTGCATTGATATAATGACTCATTAAATAAGTCTCCACTTTTATTTGCTAGTTATAATGACTCTCCACAGCTGTATACTACTGTCCAAAACTACTAAAAGCATATTTATGCGGTCCTAAATGTTCTTTATAATATTTAACAAGTCTCCACTTATATTTCATAGTTATAATGAGCTTCTCAATAAGTCTCCACTCTTTTTTTCCCCAGCTATAATGACTCTCTATATAAATCTTCACACAAATGTTTTAATTAATAAGGCTCTCACTTTGGATTTCAACCTTTTAAAACTCTCCACTTTTATTTCTTCACTTTTTAAAGTCTCCACCGGTTTTCACAACTTTCAGATCATCTTTATGAAGTCTTAAATCAGGCAAGCCCAAAATCAGCATACGACAGAGCACTCACCAATACTCACAAAGATAAGCACCAATACCAATAATGAAATTGTTGTTGGTCAGTTTGCTTGCGCGCGCAAACACCAATCAAAGAAGAGAACAAAACCAATTTTTGTTCTACGCGACGAACACACACGTTTTGTATACGTCGCGCCCTGCATGTGTACGATCATTGATTTCCCATCTTCGGTGCAATTACAAAAACAAAACGTACTCAAAGAGCATACGGCTGGGCAACGCTGTCCTAAATGATACTGTCAGCTTGTTGCTGCGCCCTTTTGTTAGATTTAATTTTATATATAATGAAAAACTGAAAACTGAAAAACTTACTGAAAAGCTCTTAAGCTTGTGTACATCATTCCCTGCTCTTTATAGTGTTACCAACTGCTTGAAAATATCAGGCAACTTCTCTTTTTTCATAGTTCAACCGAAGCAAGATTAATGCGAAATGCTCACCGGTCAGTTAAGCAGCAGCAAAGAGCCCAAAGTCAAAAGCTTGAGACAAAGACAAGTTCTGTTTTATTTAATGTGGCACAGCGACGCCGGCGATGGCGATGTGCTCATTGATAATCATAATCAAGCTAATGATGCGGCAGACGATAAGCTGCTTCAGCTACTCCGGCCACTCCGGCTATGCTCCCTGGTTTTAATGATGATATACCAGAAGCAGCAGCAGCAGCAGCCGCTGACGTTGATCGCATCGAAGTGACGATATCTTCAATTGGTTCCTAACATTCCTCAACTCTTCTGGGCCGCTTACTACTTATCCCAGACAATTATCTACGACGAAAGGAGAAAGAAAACGATTGGCTCATCGAACTGGATGGGCCGTCGAGTCGTCGAGTTGGCTAATGAGTGCAATTTGCTTCTTGTCTTGGCTACTAAATGCTCGCATTAGTTTAGATAAATAGCTTAATTAATACGTGTTGTATGTGTGTATGAGTCTGTGTGTGTGTGTGTGTGAGTGTGAGTGTGTACAGGGCATTGGGCAAGCGGTACAATTACAACAATAACGAGCAGCAATTATTAGCCTAATGGCATTGTTTGATTTCCGCCACTGCACTCTGGGGGTACATACAGACATCGAGTGCGAGAACCGCTAAGTGGGCAATATTTGCCCAAGGTCAGAGCACAGGAAAGTGTTAATGGGTTTGAGGCAAATAGGCGGCATTTTGGCCGTTCATATCTCGACAACTCTACACAAGTCACCCTGGGCGAATAAATGACCTAATAAATCAGACTAAGATTGGGTAAAACTTTCTAGGACAACTCTCCAAAGCATAATTACTATAATATTATACTTCAAGGCTAGGCAGCATTTTATTTGTACTTACTAGAACTCTCTACAGGAATGAACAGGCTGAACTTTAATATGACGCACTCTCCACAACTCTTCAAGGGTTAAAATATTCTTTTGATAACCTTAAGACGCTTTTTTAGTAGTTGTATTAAATTTTAAACTGGTTTCTGCAGACATGTAAAACTCTCCACATCTCTCCAGGGCTAAAAATCACTCTGCATAACTCACCACTTGATTTCTCTTGACTCACACGAACTCTACATTTGAATTCACTGCTTTGACCACTCAATGTTTTACTCTCCACAACTCTCCAAGCCAAAAAATCATTCTCTGCAACCTTTAGACGCATTTTATTTTATTTATATGAAAGTCTAAAGTGGTTTTGGCACACTTTAGAACTAAATTCCAAACTCTCCAAAATTCTCCATTGCCTAAAATCACAGTTTTTAGCTTTACACTTTATTTGTGTTAACTCTACATTTATATTTGTACATACAGATAAGTGGATATGTGTACCGAATATGCACAACTGAACAAGAAAGAGCAAATGAAGCAGAACATGTTTAAAGTTTTTTCAAATTTAGAGCACAAATGATTTAGGGCATTGAAACTTCGTCTTTGCTTCATTTTTTTCGGTCTTTCTTTTTCTTTTTTTTTTTTGGTTTGGGTTGTTTGGTCAAAAGCCACCGCCAAAAGAAAGCAACACAAACGACTACAGCAAATGCTTGCCAAAGCCGCAAATGCCAAGGCCAAATAGCAAGCGTGTGTGTGTGTTTTGGGTGGGTGTTTGGGGGATTTGTGACGCGAATATGTTTCAATTTCACGGAAATGGCCACCACCGAGTTACATTTACAGTTTACCGCTGCAGTTATGGCAGTTCAGCTGCTGCTGCTGCTGCAGTTTCTGATGAGCCCCAAATCCCAGGCAAAGGACTGACAACTAACCCACACACGCACCCCCGCTGCTGTTCTCTATTTGCTGTTGTGGCTGCCGCTTTTCACGCTGTTCTTTTCAGTTTTTTTTTTTTGTTTAAACTTGACCCACAAAACATTTTTGCCTGCATTCATTTCAGTTGAAATAAAGACTGGAGAGCAGAGACAAAGCACCGCCGGGGATGGAGCGAGGGAGGTGGGGTTGCTTATTTTCTTTGAGTTTAAAATTTTCTATATAAAAAAATACTCTTTAATTAAAGTTCTTAATAGAAATCAAACGTTCTCATAATACAAGGGCAGCTTAAGAATTCTGTGAAATTTCTTTTCTTTTGACTCGATCAACTTCCTTTCCATTATACAAGACCGGTGGTGCACAAAATGCCAAAAGCGTTGGGATAGGAACTCATAATTCTGCCGCCGTCGCAGCCGACACTCTTATGGAGAGAGAGAATACGTATGTTTTCTCTCTTACGATGCTCGTATTCGGCTTTTTGATCTCTCACGAGGCATTTGTTCGGTTGCTTGTTTGCTCATGTTGAAATGTCAACATGTTTACTTCGTGTTTCGCTGCTACGCACACAAGCGCAATGCTTGGTTGAGTTCATATTTACTGTCAGTTTGGCTTTGAAATTATTTGAAGATAGCCGCCAAATGTACATATATATCGATCAGTACACAGCGAGAAAAAAATCAAGTATTTCGAACTTGAACTCTGAATTTTCAAACTTGATAGTCAACTGAATCTGCAATTACTGACACCAAGTTGGTCCAGGATGGCCTTGCATCCCAGCAGAAGAGGATTCGAGCCGGAGGCCCAACCTTACTCATTCTTTTCACCTCGGATATGCCCACATCGCGTGATATACCAAGAGAAGACCCGCAGGACCTCCTTATAGCCACGTTTGCTGATGACACTGCTATAATGGCAAGAGACCCGTGTATTTACAGGGCAACTGATACTTTGCAAGAGTATCTCAAGAGGTTCGAAAACTGGGCATGCCGTTGGAACATGTCTATAAACCCTGAGAAGTGTGCCTATGTCACGCACACACTCAGAAGAGACATAAGTCCTGGTGTCTTCTTGCACGGAGACGGGCAATAATTTCCTTGGAGTTACCTTGGATAAGCTACTCAAATTCAAGCAGAATGCCGCCGATGTAGCTGGCAGACTACGAGTTGGCTCCTCAACGCCAACAACAAAATGTCACTAAAAAAACAAAGGCCTCGTATACATACAAGGTCATCCTAGCTCCGATCTGGCGTTACGGTGTACTGGTATATGGCATTGCCGCAAAAACCCACCTGGCAAAAATCAGTGTTTTCCAGGCCACATTCCTCAGAAGAATCACAGGGGCTGAGTGGTACATTCGTACACGGGACATCAAGCGAGAATGCGGTGTTCCTATGGTTGGCGACACCCTCAACAATCAGGCTGCGCGCTACCTTGATAAAGTAGCGTGCCACCCAAACAACCTTGCCAGACGTCTTCTGGGAAGATGGAGAATAAACGGGATCAGCGCAAGAAGGAGACTTCAAAAGATCCACCCTACAGACCTTGCCCACCTGCTACAGCACTACAAATGTATACCACAGTACAACACTAAAAAAAAAAACCATGGCATGGGACCCTTAAATTATGATAAAAAAAACCCTCTGTAAGCATCACCTCATACCCAGTTTTCCAAATAAAGCCTAGCTTCGCGTTTTATGGGTACTTTTGTACTTGCAACACACAACGACAACAATTGTATCTTAGATTTCAAGGGTTTAAGATACAAATCTGGAAAATTCAGCAAATGTGGACAGGGTCATTGGGAACGCAATACAAAAAATTCACTTAAATCGGGCAATCGGTTAGGGTACCTCCAGAAGGAGTTAAACCTTAATTCTTGAATATCTTTAAATGCGCACGGTAGATTTTTATTAAAATACATATTTTAATGGTATAATGGGCTATTGCTTGTCCCTAAAAGATTATACTCGACAGCCAAAAAACCGCTATATGGAGTACCATTTTTAAACTCACGCAAAAATTAATTCATATAGGCCCCAAACCAGACTCCACCAAAGACAATTTTAATTGAAATTGTACTTTTTCTTGGTGGCAAGGGCGAATTTTACTCATAAGATTAATTCCATAATATTGGAGAAGCCTGTGATACCCAAATGGTCAATGTTGTGCATAGGCAATTGCTGGTAATCAAACCTTCTTTGGTGAATCTAAAAACACAGTTCGGTCTATTTTTATGTCTGCTTTATAGTTCATATGAAGTGGTTAGCGGGTAAATATAAAATTGGTACTCCAATTCGCGGTTTTGGGTATGAGGTGATGCTTACAGAGATCTTTTTATACTCTGTACCAAAGGTACACAGAGTATATTAAGTTTGTGCAAAAGTATGTAACAGGGAGAAGGAACCATTTCCGACCCTATAAAGTATATATATTCCTGATCAGCATCAAAAGCTGAGTCGATATAGCCATGTCCGTCTGTCTGTCTGTATGAACTCACAGATCTCAGAGATGATAAAAGATAGAGGTTTGACATGTATGGGACATATTATTATTATTATTATTTACAGATAGACAAGTTTACAAAACTAAGTCTAACTTAAGAATTATAGCACTAGCTACAGAGGCCTTCGGCTATGTACAGTGGTGTGGTGTGGGTTATTAATAGCATGTTATATAATTATGTAAGAGACTATGTTGTATGTATGTAGTATGTATATAATAAGTGAGCATAAGTGCGTATATAAGATTATTAGATATTTGCTAAATAAGGTGTGTATGGAAACTTAAGTGATATATGTACATGTTTATGTGTTTTTTAACGGTAGGGTTAATAGTAATATTTATTATATACAGATGTAGTTTTAGAGATATATTTTGTTAAACTTTGTGGTATATATTGGCGTCTTTTAAGAATTTTAAGATTTTGTGAATGTTTTCTGGATTTGGGTTTGTTAGACAATGGATGGGGCTTGTATTATCGAAAATGTTTTTTTTTATTTGTGACAGTGCTGTGCATTGGTTTAAAATGTGGTCCATGCTAATTGGCTTATTAGATTGGCAAAGCGGGCATATTGGAGAGGCGTTAGAGTCTAGGTAGTAATTGTGTGTCAGTTTGCTATGCCCAAGGCGAAGTCTGGTTATCTTGATTTGGTCAAGTCTGTTGTATTTTTCTTGGGATATATTTAGATAGTTGGCTATATATGTGTTGTTTTTGTTGATGTTTTGGTACCATATATTGCAATCTAGGAGGGTGTGTCCGTTATGCCTTAGTATTTGCTGTTTTAGGTTTCTGTTTATGTCTGATGAGTTTAAGTTTGGGGTGAAAATCAGTGGCACGTTAAATGCAGTCTTTGCTGATTTATCAGCCAGTTCATTGCCAGCTATGTCACTATGTCCTGGTATCCATAGGATTTTTATTTTCGGGGCTAGTGAGGTTAATATCGATCTAATGATTGCTGGGTATGTGCTGTTATTGTTTGTGTTGAGGATTGCGTCCACAGCAGAAAGTGAGTCAGAACATATGACAAATTTGCCTCTTTTCTTTCTTATAAGCTCAATCGCTTCTAAAATTCCTATAATTTCTGCTCTTTGTATTGAGGAGAAAAGAGGTAGACTCCCGTATTTTAGAGGCTCTGTTTCTGTCGTTATAGCGTATGTTGTAATTGAGTTTTGTTTTGAGCCGTCAGTGTAAATGAAAGTATGATTTGTTAGTTGATTTTGTATGTCTTTAAAGAGATTTTGGTATATGTCTGGTGCTGTAGCATTCTTTTTGTGGGTCCGGAGAGTTGTGTTTATTAAGTTTGTGGGTAGAGACCAGGGAGGTTCTAGATTACGAATTCTTTGAGGTAAGTAGGGGATGTTGTATTGTTGGCAGTATTGAATGGTACGATCTATTATTGAAATGAGTTTCTTTCTAGGTTTGTGGGTTTTGACGAATTTGTGAATGGGGGTGCTTTTAGAGTTTAAAAGGGTTTTCGAAAGTTTGGCTGTAAGGTAATCACGTTGGAGTTCTATTGTTGGTAAGTTCGATTCGTATAGCATGTTCTTGATGGGTGTGGAGCGGAAGGCTCCCAAGGCTAGTCGGATTGATGCATTGAATGTAGTTTTCAATTTGCTTAGTGTGATTTTTGGTGAGTATCCGTATAAAAATAGTCCATAATTTATCTTAGATATAAGTATACTTTTTGTGACGTTAAGCAGTGTATTTGTGTTGCAATTGAATTTATGGCTGGCTAGACACTTGATTATGTTAAGTTTGTTTGACAGTGAGGGAATAAGAGCGTTTATGTGAGAGTTCCAATTATATCTGTTATTTATTGTCAATCCTAGTATTTTAAGTGAAGGTACGTTTGGTTTTGGATCATAGAATTTTATACACTTGTTTTGCCTGCCATTTTTTGTGTTGCTTTTTATTAAAATAGGAAAGGAAAGTGGCCAATTCAAGATATAAAGAACGAAAAAAACGATTTAGCAGAACTTTTTGGTTTTTTTTCACATATTTTATTTTCAAAAATTGTAATGAAAAATAAAAAATAACAATATATTAAATAATTCGTTATTGATTATAAGGACATTCAACACTTAAGCAAAAATTTTAAATTTCTATTACCGTTGGACAATTTGCGCTGCTTTCGAGATCGATTAAGCTTTGTTATCGATTGTATCCGTATCTCATTTGCATTGTTATAACTACAGCTGGCTGATACTAATTTTCGTTTGTGTACGTTTTCTTCACGAAAATTATAATATAATGTCATTGTCGCATTCTAAATCGTGCTCGAATATATCAGCAAGGAATTGTTCTGAGTTGTATCTGAGCCCGTGCACACAGTTGATAAGGTCAGCCGCATCACCCATCAAATATTGGGTGCCAAATTGCCGTCAAATCGGCAAGTACTGGAAATTTTTTTTACAATATGCGAATTGTTAAGCTTACATCTAAAGAAAGTTCGAGATTAACTATGAGCGCGGTTTCCATATATTGGCAACAGGCACGTATACCAATACGAGAAATTCACAAGTGCAGTGACAAATTAATTACACTTTATGAGAAATGGAACGCTGCTCGAAAAGGTGCAAAGCGTCCCAAACGTGCAGAGTTTTTGGGAATCTTGGATGATCTCTTTGATATTGCTCATTCCGAGGCCCCTAATAACATGCATATCGACCAGGATAAACTGTTTTTGCTTAATCAAAGAGAGAAGGGTCGTCCGGAGGGTGTATGGTGTCGACGATAAAGAACTCCTTCATCTGTCATTAGCATTTCTTGGAAAAAGTTGTTCGTACTTGCAGTTCAACATCAAAAGCAAGATTTATGGGTAAAGCAATTTACAGCCTTAAAATATTCATATTTCGTGATCAGTTTACTCTTACCACTCGAGAAATTAATGCACCACGGGACATATGTATTTTTATAATTCTACTTTATATTAAAGTTTGGTATAGATATACGAGTGCGATTGCAGCTCCAAATCTGGATTTGCAATTTATTAAGGACTCAATCGCTTACAAAGAAACAGACAAAGCGGTATCTGATAGTCTTCTCCAAGATTAAAAATAGCATTTTTTGATTCGACCATTGAGGATGAGGAATAAATTAAAATGGAACTAGCCTTGTAGTCAAGCGATCCAAAAGTAAAACTATTGGATAATAGAAAAATATCGAACGCAGAAGACTTACTGTTTAGTTTAATAAGCGCCTTTATTTCGTTTAGAACAAAGGATTTTTTTGATTCGTAGTCAAGTGGTCTGTCAAGCGATTTTTTAAGACTAAATCTCTCAACTTGTAACGATAACGATGATTATTAGGAAGGCGTTGAGTTCTGCAATGATTTATTTGTGGTAAAAGATGCTGCTGAGCGTGGAATCAAATTTATGAAAGACTACAATCGCATATTGACAAAAATCGAACATAAGAAGCAGTTAGTTCTTCAATTTGTCGAAGATTATAGAAAAAAATTTCCTTCGCATTACAAAATGGATCTTGTATAGATAGGTTAAGAACTTAAAGCAAACAGTAATATAAGAAGTAATCTTAAAAGCTTTTTGTTATATTTTTAATTACAATTTTTGAAAAAATATGTGGAAACAAGAAAGAAAGTCGGTCAAGCCCGACTATAACATACTGTGCACCCTTAATGTCGCAGCTCGCATTTGGTCACGAGTCAAACGGCCAGTTAACACACAACGCACAACGCAGTGCGCTCTCTAAGTCTCTCTCTCTCGCTCTCTCTCTCTCTCACTAAGATTGCTTGTGCTGAACGCAATGCTTAGGTTATGGCTGGGGTGGGTGGGGGGTGTTAACTGACCGTTTTTTGCTCATAACTTGAGTATCGTTCATCCGATCTTTATTATTCCTTCAGCAAATCGATAAATAATTTTGAGTACTAGATATCTCTAGAAAGTACGAACCATCTATCATCAAAACTGTAGGAGATATGACGTTTTTTCCAAATTGCGGGGGCGCGAGGGGGCGTGACAAAAATTGAAAATAAACTTGATCTGCCTGCAAGTATAAGAAATATATGCCCCATACATGTCAAACCTCTATCTCTTACCATCTCTGAGATCTCTTCGTTCATACGGACGGACAGACAGACAGACGGACAGACGGACATGGCTATATCGACTCGGCTGTTGATGCTGATCAAGAATATATATACTTTAAAGGGTCGGAAACGATTCCTTCTCCCTGTTACATACTTTTGCACAAACTTAATATACTCTATGTACCTTCGGTACATAAATCTTTGTATGGTCTCATTTGGGCTCAAGGAGAAACCATTTCCGCCCGGCGCTTTAAAAACCAAAAAAAAAAGTCTACTCTACACTAGTTTAAGCTCATTGAAGTCATTAATTGACTACATTCAAAACTATGCTCAGCTCTCTTTGAAACTATTTACATGCTTTTCGACGCCTAAAAATTTGTTTTACTCTCCACAACTCTACAAGGTCAAAATTTACTAGAACAAATCTTGGGCTGCATTTAAAGTAGAAATTCTACAGAGTTTTCATCAGACTAAATGACTAAATTCAAAACTCTCCACTACCTCTAAGGCCAAAAATCAACCTAAACGAGAGCGTAAGTTAAAGTCGGCTCTAACCGACTTCGATATACCCGTTACTCATGGAAACAAATGTTTAATAGCCTTACTGTATGCCTGAGGTGGGTCAGCCGAAAAGTATGCAACATTTTTTAACTCGTCTCTCTCTCTCTCTCTCTCTCTCTCTCTCTCACTAAGATTGCTGCTGAACGCAATGCTTAGGTTATGAGTGGGGTGGGTGGTGGGTGTTAACTGATCGTTTTTTGCTCATAACTTGAGTATCGTTCATCCGATCTTTATCATTCCTTCAGCAAATCGATAAATAATTTTAAGTACTAGATATCTCTAGAAAGTACGAACCATCTATCATAAAAACTGTAGGAGATATGACGTTTTTTCCAAATTGCGGGGGCGTGAGGGGGCGTGGCAAAAATTGAAAATAAACTTGATCTGCGTGCAGACTATAGGAGTCTACATTTCAAATTTGGTTGCTCTAGCTCTTCTAGTCTCTGAGATCTAGGTGTTCATACAGACGGACGGACAGACGGACAGACGGACAGACGGACAGACGGACAGACGGACATGGCTATATCGACTCGGCTGTTGATGCTGATCAAGAATATATATACTTTATATGGTCGGAAATGATTCCTTCTGCCTGTTACATACATTTGCACGACTTTAGTAGACCCTTTTACTCTACGAGTAACGGGTATAAAAACTCTCCACTTGTGTTCTTTTTACTTTTGACAACTCTACACTTGTATCCCTAGCCAAAACCTTTAAATCAGCGATGCCCAGCCGTATGCTCTTTGGATACGTTTTGTTATTGTAATTGCACGGAACATAGGAAATCAATGATCGTATGCATGCAGGGCGCGAGGCATACGAATCGACACACATGCTAACGATTTCGTGTGTATGCGACGCGTAGAACAAAAACCGGTTTTGTTCTCTTCTTTGATTGGTGTTTGCGCGCGCAAGCAAACTGACCAACAACAATTTCATTATTGGTATTGGTGCTTATCTTTGTGAGTATTGGTGAGTGCTCTGTCGTTTGCTGCTTTTGGGCATGCCTGCTTTAAATGCTTTTTTTCTGCACTACTCCACAAGGCTAAAAACTGAATTTTTAAAACCGTAGACCATAGTTTCAGTTCGCTAATTCAACTCAACACTAGTTTTAACTGATTTCAAAGTTTTGTTCAAAACTCCGCACAACTCTTCAAAACTAAAAATCTATTCTTGTGACTCTTAACAACTCTACACTTGCATTCTCATTGCATACTAATTCAGAAAAAAACTTAGAGAAAACTTTCTGTAGCTTTATATAAATCTAAAATAATTTAAAAGCACGAAAGAAACAGCTGAAAAATTCTTCATGATTCTCCAAGCATAAATATCTCTCTTTATAAAGTTTCACACAGGTTCCCTTGACATTTAACAACTCGACATCTATATTCCCAGCTTATACTATGAATTTCTTCACTCTCCACAACTCTCCAAATCCTTTTTTAGCAACTGTTTTTTTTTAGTACATTATTTCTATATAATATCTAAAGGCACAACACCTGGCTAAAAACACCAATTCATAGTCTACGCCAATCATAGTCTTCAATTCATAGCTCTCCACAACTCTTCATAGTTAAAGAAAATTAATGTTTCACAACTGATTTTCACTGTTAGTAGTAGTAGTTGTAGATTTATTTTCAAATTGTTTGCTTGGCATAAGCCGTTTGCACACTTATATAATATTTTTAATAGCTTAGTATAAGGAGTAAGGAGTTTAAATAATGATACATTTTGTTAAAAATCCTCTGTGACAATTTTGAGCCGCAAGCGTAATTCAATTTTCTCCGTTGAGTCGATCTCTAGTTTTTTCCATTGTAAAGAACCTTTCTCCGAAATATTTGTATCGTAGTTCTCCCAGGATTGGGCATTCTGAGAGGAAATGGAAGGTATCCTCCCTGGTGCTCATGTTACAAAGCGTGCACTTCTCGTCGCTTATATGGGGTCTATAATTGAGGGGCAGCAGCTCGGATCTCGCTTGAAATATTACTTTTATGGCATCCATCGAAAAATCATCTCTAAAGTAATTATTTTGACCCAGGTTGAAGTTTAGGACTTTATACAAAAAGCCGAGTTTCGCTCCTTCGAGCAGTTTCCTCAAAGGATTTCCGCTGGGCTTCATCAATTCTTTCCAGTACAGTGTCGTGCGTTCTTCTCCATCCAGCTATGTCTTCTATATCGCAAATAATACTTTTAGCCTGGAAAATTTTGTGCCATTCTGCAAAGCACTGCGATTGGTCGCTAAGGATTTGCATAGCGACTAACTTAGGAAGTCTGTTCTGAGGTAGATCTAGGATTTTCCTAATATATGTAAAATGTCTGTCCAGCGTATTGTGATAGAGGGTAGGTAGACCAGTCTCTAGGTGTATCGCATATGATGGTGTGTTAATTGGCAGTTTAAAAAGCTTCTTAACAAAATTACGTGCTAGTTTTTCCACACTGTCGTATTCCGCATAACCCCACACCTCTGCTGCATATAGCATAATGGATCTTGCCGTTGCTTCAAAAAGCTTATATTTCGCACTTGGTTTTATGTCTTTTCTTGACATAAAACTTTTCCACGTGCTGTTGATTGCAATCCTTGCTTCTGCCAATTTGTTCCGCAGATGTGTCTCAAACCGCATATTCTGTGTCAGTGTAACACCTAGATACTTGTATTCCTTCACAGCTTCCAGTTCTGCCCCGTCGAGGTACCACTTTTCCGCTCTTGCAAGGCGCCCTCTGCCATCTCGAATCACCATGATTTTGGATTTTTCTGTGTTAATGATAAGGCTCCACTGCTTACAATACACAGATACTTTGTCACTGATTGATTTTCACTGTTATAAAATTGAAGCTATATAGTCCCTTACTGTAATCTGCATTTGGCATAGATAACATTTTTTTTTTATTTTAATATATTACACAACTCTCCAGACTTAAATAAGCGATTCTGAAGAACTCTACATTTGAACGATTTGCCTAGAAATACTTGTACAATAATTCTCCACTACTCTCCAAAGCTTTAAATAAAGCTCAATGAGTTGAGGCAGTATTTTAGTAGACTTAAAAAACTTTTAACTTGAATTTTTTGATGAAACACTAAAATTTGTAAGTCTCCAAAAAAAAAAACTGGAAAATCCTGACATAGCAACTTTATAACTATCTCTCCATTGATTTATAATGAATTATTTATTTTTGTGGAATTTAACAAGTCTCCACCGCTGGGTCATACTCTACACAACTCTCCAAAATGAAAAACATACCTATAATATATATTTCTTAGCTTTATTATGCTGAAGCGTAGCCCAGTACTACGTTTTGTTCAACTCTCCTCAGCTCTCCAAAACTTAAAGTTCTCATAATTCGCTCAAAGAATCATTCTTCCATGTGGCAGCATTTTAGTGAACCTTAAACACTTTGTACTGCATCATTTAATATGAAAAATACCACCAAATTAATCTGAATCTTAACTCATTTAAGAGTTGCACCTGCAAAAACAATTCCAACCAACTACTCTACACAACGCTCGAATACGAAAACCTTTTGCAATGGAATTCACACACGTTTTCGTTTTCATTTCCCCTCAATTTAGATAATTATTTTTTTTTTTGGTGTGGTTCGAAACCAAAGCCGAAACAAATCAAAGTGATTTCCCCGTGCCTAATGACTGCCCCACATAGACACAAAAGCCATGCCGACCCGACACAGTCAGTCAACGCCCCCATACACAGAGAGAGAAGCCTCCCGAAATGGCCGTGACTAATGCAAAATGCCTCTGACCATTGGGTCATAAACACCTCATCAGAGATCATTACCCAAAGCCTTCTACGAACGAAATTAGAAATAAATAAGCCAAGAAATGACCCATTCCCAAAAAATGTCTCAATAAATTTGACCCACGCCGACGCCAGATCATCATCATCATCATGCACGGCGTCACGATAAATCTCTGGGCCGAACGCAGCTCGTTAAAAAAAATAAAATTAATAAAACTGGCAAAAAAAAAAAAAAAACAATGGCAAATGACCAAATCAGCGCTCCAAATTAGCTGCCCACCAGTTGATCATTGAAGATCGTTGCTAGGCTTCAATTTGGTTTTTTTTTTTTGAGGGCGTTTTCAAATTGCGATGACGGCGCCGCCGCCGTCTCTGATAATGATCGATTTGGCGGTTTTTAATGTGTCAAAAGCAACACCAAAGTCACTTCAAAGAGATGACGATGTAGGATTGAGATTGGCAAAGGAAAAGTGCTCCATACACTGAGAGAATAATCAACTCAGTGATCTTCCTCTACCTGAATTTCTGTTCTTATTGAATTGCGGTCTTTAAGTATAAAACACTTCTTCTTCGAATTGGCACCTTGTCTTCAACTTTTTGCAATTTAATTTCAACATTTGCCTTGCCTGACTGACTGACTGACTGGGATCCTTCGACCATTCATTCCTTTATTCATTTATTGTTTGTCCTTGGATTTTTGCCGCACAATTGCCTGTTGTTGTTGTGCCTTATTGTTTTTTTTTGTTGTCTCCCTCTCTCTGCTTTCTTTGATTAAATGAGTTTTTCATGGTTTTTTAATTTTTTTGATTTGATTTCCATTTTCCATTTCCGTTTTCTGCATAAATATTATTTCTCCTCTTCTTCTTGAGCTTTTCTTTTTTTTTTTTTTAATAGCCTTCATAAAATTTCTTCATTTGATTTCATGTCAATTTCCTTTTGCAATGCCTCAAAAATAAAATAATAAAATGCAAGTAAATGAATTGAAACGCAAATAAATAAAATTTTATTAACTTGAAACCACAAACCAGCCCAACCGCCATCCCTTGGGGTTCCACCCCCCACCTGCCTGCTGGATTGTTAAATGTTAACACGAAATATGCAACCAAGCGCTAAGGCGAAAAAGTCATAAAAAAATGGAGTGTTATGAAATTTTACTTAAATTAAGTTTTGGTTTGCAATATAAAAAGTAACATAAAATAGTGGGGGGGGGGGGGGGGAGGGAGTAAGTCAATCCAAATTTATGTTAGCCACTTACGATTTGTCTGGAAGCTAGGTATTTACTGAAACTAGACTAGATATGCAAATAGAATCCATTTTAAAATACACAACAAATTAACTGGCTATAACTAGACCTAGGATACTCAAGCATAAATTTTCAGAAAATTTAATGAATAAGCCTGGGAAAACTGCCCCAGCAGATTTTTGAATATTTTGAATCAGGAATGGTAGCTATTATCTAGCAAGGCATGTATGCCAAATTTCAAGTCAATATATTGGACCTTTATGTCCGAGAACCGGCTGGTACCTCCTGGCCCTCGAGCTGTGGTTCGCAGTTCACAGCCAAAACTTTGTACTGTCTTCTTAAAAGAAAGACCCTGAGAAGCACTTTGAGACATTCGAACCCGAGAGACACAAACCTATTAAATAAAAGATCTTACGAACAGAGCCGCCTTTTTTTAGATCCTTAAATTAGGTTAGACTGCGATGGTAGAAGGGGTGAATGTACTTCTTTAATTTTATTTTTAGACCATAAATATTGGTTAATTTCTTTTCAGACAGTCAGATAGAAAAGGCTGAATTAGGATTGCACAATGTTTCCAACTGCTACAGCTTCAACGGCAACTGTCAGAACTCCCAAAAGAATTCTTACAAGAAATTTGTAAAGAAATTTTACAAATTTTAATTAAGGTTTTTGCACTTTGTACCCTTCGGCACATCAATTGCTCTTAAAATTTTATTTGAGTAGCTTGCATCGATCGCGTTCCAAATTTCAGGGCGCTTTTCCACCAGCGATATAAATTTCAAAGTGTCGTCTTTGGTTATAGATTCAGATCTCTCGTGAACGACTGCGTGCTTCTTTTGTTAAAATAAAACAAAAATATTCTACTTTATTTTACAGCATTGTGCTAATTTTTATACCAATTAAATATCAAAATTGATTTACAAACGTCCTAGCAATTAAAATTACTCGGACAATCATCACAAATTTACCAAAGTTTGTTTTTAAATTTGATTTGCGAGAACAAACACGGCAGCAAATGCGATAATAGTTTAAGAGAGAATGTTCACATTGTGTTCAGACAGCACGCAAACTTTTCGAAAACTTGACCTGTCAAACTCGGCAAATCGATTTGCCAATGCGTTTGACCGTAAACAAATATGGCGTTCACACACAAATCAAACATAATTTTGTCAAATTTTCGCAGTTTTCGACAAATTAAGTTGCTTGTGTGAACATAGCTTTGGTCCAGACAGATGATTTGATGTATAAAATACCCAAAAATAGTTCCATTTTCACATAGTTCACTAGGTAAGAGGTGGCCATTTGTAAAATTTTCATTTACAATTCTAATTTGACAAATTTTTTTGGTAATTTTAATGATAATTTGGCTAAGTTGACCAAATTGGCGACCTTCTCGGCCATATTTGATCAAATTATTAGTGAATGGAAACATAGTTTATGTTTTAAGTTCTGTAAAATCTGGAATCAAGGCAATTTAATCAAATTTTTATTAAATTTTTTTAATTTATTTGTCGAATCGTATGGCTATATTGAAGAGGGTTAACTTCCACGCATGTGAAAACATTTCTGAAAGTTAAAGAAGATAGCAAGGAATTTGTTGTTTTCTTAAGAAAAATTCAAACTATTGAGAATTTCCTGTAGAACATAAAAATGTCTTGATAATACCTAACCTCACTTAATCACCTTAATCGTTAAAACTGCACACAAAAGTAATATTTTGTGGGCTTAAAAAAAAAAACGTATTCTTGAGTGAGAGTTTTGGCCACACCTTAAGAATAATTGTAGGGCAGCTTGAGATGCTGGCTTAAAACACCAACTTCCCACTATTCCCTTACCTGCTCTCAACCCAGTTAGATGGTTTTCATATTATGCCAGGGCAACGGCAAAGTCTCTCATAAATTTAATGATGTTTTTGCTAGGCGCTTTTCTTTTTGTTTGTTGTTGTTGTTGTTGTTGTTTGGGGTGTGTAGAGTAGTAAGCCACTTGGCGCCTAATGAAGGCGTTGATGAGGCGGCAGCAGAGGCTGAACGCTGGTTGCAAGTGTGTCTAACGTTCTAGAAATAACATTTGTAGGTAATAAATTCTAAAGATAATACACCCACCCGAACAGAGGACTAGGCAAGGCAGGTAGAGGCAGGCAGGCAGGCAGTCAGGCTGCAGGCAGCCCATAACTCGACTCGCAGCTATTTATTGCAGCTCCTTTTTGCCACTAAGCTAAGCGAAAATATAAATTTGCAAAAGCACAAAACACAAACAGCTGGAGATGGTGGTGGAGGAGTTGTTGGCGGGGGGGGGTGTTAAGTTCACGCACATTGAAATATTACACCTGCAATTGGCGATGCGGAGACGTTGTTTTTTTTTTTTGTGGTTCCACATGTGAAGTGTGTACCGTTAATGAGGCTGAATCTGTTTATAGACTTGGTTCAAACTTTACGAAAAATGGTATGTGGGGTTCCTATACCTAGTTCAAATATAATAGACCAATTTGTAGAATACAATCCGAGGTCCTACTAAACCAATGAAACATTTTAGGCTCAGCTTTGAGTGCAAAATGTGTCCTAAAAGTGGAATTGAAATTTTTGCAATTGGCATCCATTTTGGTATTATTAGATCTATTTGGTTGAAACTTGTTTAAAATGTATATTTGATCATACAAAAGAAAATAATTCAAATTCAGACAAATCTCATGTGATTTACATAATGTTGGTTTTGGTAGAATAGAGTTACGTTTCGAAAAATTTGTATTTAAAGATCCTAGCCAATTTTATAAAGAAATAACTTCAATTGCTCAGTTTGTTGCAAGATTTATGCTTAAAAATTTGAATTAAAATTTTTGTAAATGGAATACTTTTTCATGTTTTTAAAGTTATTTGGTTGAAACTTGTCTTAAATGTATATTTCATCATACAAAAGGAAACAGTTCAATTTAAGACAAATCGCATGTGGTTTACATAATGTTGGTTTCGGTAGGATAGAGTTACGTCTCGAAAAATTGGCATTTAAAGATCCCAGCCTATTTTATAAAGAAATAACTTTAATTCCCTAGTTTGGTGCGAGATTTGTGCTTTAAAATTTGAATTGAAATTTTTATAAATGGAACACTTTTTGGTATTTTAGGAGCTATTTGGTTGAAACTTGTCTTAAATGTATATTTCATCATACAAAAGAAAATAATTAAATTTCAGACAAATCTCAAGTGATTTACATAATGTTGGTTTTGGTAGAATAGAGTTACGTTTCGAAAAATTTGTAGTTAAAAATCCCAGCCTCGTTTATAAAGAAATAACTTCAATTCCTTAGATTGAAGCGATATTTGTGCATAAAAATTTGAATTGAAATTTTTGTATTTGGAATACTTTTTTGTATTTTTGGAGCTGCTTTGGAAAATAACTTAAATTTAAATAAATCTTGTGTAATTAACTTATTTTGATTTCTTAGAAACGGATTATATATCAAATATCTGTAGAGTATTGTTGAAATAACTTAAGATTTTGGTCAAGTTATTAAGGAAGTAGCCTTAACTCATTCCCCCACTGAATTTCAGTTAACACTGCAGCTAGCCCTCTTAACATAACGCTTAAGTTAAATAGAAATAATCTATTTGCCCAAGATTTGTGTCTTAGCTAAGTCCCAAATCTTTTGTTAAAAATTGTTAAATTGTTATCATAATCAATCCAATCATATGTGACCCAGAATTTTGGCTGCCAGATATGATTGTTCACGAGTTTAGGCCAAAAAATCGTGTTAGGCCAATGCCCGTCAGCTTGCCCTCAAATGTAGGGTCTAGCTCTAACAGGGTTTCAAAAAACTAGTTCTGTCCTTTAGTCCTCTTATAGCCTATCAGAATGTTAGGGGTCTGTTATCAAAACTTACTACCTTGTTCTTGAATAGTGCTTCATTTGAGTTTGACATTATTGCCTTCTCAGAGACGTGGTTAAATCCATCAATCTCTGATTGCGAAATTTTGTCAAATGATTTTTTTATATATCGATATGATCGACCTACTCGAAGAGGTGGTGGTGTACTGATCGCAGTGAAGACTAGCCACCGTTCGGAATTAATTCCACTAAGTCTGCCTGATGGTGTGGAATTCGTAGCCGTAAAAGTTTCTTTTCTTTCCTTCTCGTTATATATTACTTGCTCCTATATCCCTCCTTCTTCCGATATTCAAGTTTATATGAACCATATAACTTGTATAAAAGATGTTTATGCCCAATTAAGAGACATTGACTCATTGGTTGTTGTAGGTGATTTCAATTTACCAAACATCGCCTGGTCATATCTTAATGGGTCAACCTATCTTGTGTCATCAACACAGCATGACTTTTTAGATCATCTGTTTGATATGTCCTTGTCTCAGATAAATTCAATTCCAAACGATCTTAATAAATTGCTGGATCTTGTCTTTGTCGCTGACAGTACTAATGCTGTAGTTTCTAGGTCCGCCCTCTATCACTGCCCGAAGATATTTACCATCCTACTCTTGAAATCTCTCTTTCAGTTTCGGAGACTACTTCATCAACCTCTAAAATTCCTAATAAACCTCGTCGTTGTTTCGTAAAGGAAACTTTACATTATTAAATCAACTTATTTGTGCAACAGACTGGTCACCTCTGTTCAATGCGGTTGATTTTGACTTTGCTCTTGCCTTTTTCTACGAATCCCTTAATTCTCTCTTAGATATCTGTGTTCCTTATAGCGTAGCTTCTCCGCGTCACTTAATCCTCCTTGGTACTGCCCTAGACTTTCTAATTTGAAAAATATTAAGTCTAGATGCTTCAAAAAGTATAAACGATCTGGCTTGGCTGTTGATTTCTCTAAATATTCAATAGCAAAATCCAACTTTACACTTTTTAACTCTGAGTGCTATAAGAATTATCTTGCCCGGTGCAAAATTCAATTTGCAGAGGACCCTAAACAATTCTATAGCTTTGTGAACTCTAAGCGTAGATCTTCATCGCTACCTTCTTCTTTTTTTCTGGGTGACCAAAAGGCTGGCAATGATTCTGCTGCCGTCGACCTATTCGCAGACTTTTTTCAATCAACGTATTCCTCTATCCACTTTATTAACACTTCTTATCCATATACCATTCCTTCTTCTAACTCGATTTATGTTCCCTCGATTAGTGAAAGCTCCCTACTTTCGCATTTAAAATCTCTAAAATCCTCATACTCCCCTGGCCCTGACAACATTCCTAGTTGTGTTCTTAAAAAGTGCTGTAGTTCCTTATGCAAACCTTTGCTTAAGATTTTCAATCTATCACTCGATTCTTCAGTCTTTCCAACTCTTTGGAAAGAGTCCTATATCATTCCTCTTCATAAAAAAGGTGGAAAATCTGATATTTCCAATTACAGAGGCATAGCTAAGCTCTCCGCTATTCCTAAATTATTTGAAGAGATTATAACCTCCACCTTGCAGCACTATTGCAAATCGATTTTATCACCTTTCCAGCACGGGTTTATTAAGCGTCGGTCAACTATGACCAATTTGCTTGAATTTACTTCATTGGTTAATGATGGGTTCCTTAAGAAAAAGCAAACCGATGTCATTTACACCGACTTTAGTAAGGCTTTTGACTCTGTAAACCATGATCTTCTCCTCTATAAGCTTGATCGGTTAGGATTTCCCGCCTCTTTTCTGCTCTGGATTTCGTCCTATTTAAAAAATAGAACCCAGAAAGTTATATTACGTTCAGACACTTCAAAGCCCGTCTCTGTAACGTCCGGTGTACCGCAAGGTAGTCACCTTGGTCCTTTGTTTTTTACTCTTTTTATTAATGACCTACCCACAATACTATCTTACTCTCGGATACTTATGTATGCCGATGACGTTAAACTTATTTTATCTTTCAATGACCCGACACATTCCATTAGATTGCAAGATGATTTAAACTCCTTGCAGTCTTGGTGCTTGGTTAATCATTTATACCTTAACTGCTCCAAGTGCATGTTTATGACTTTCCATCGTTGCAAACCTTCGCTGGCTATTTATACGATTGGCAATGAACCCCTGCAACGAATATCTACCGTCGTTGATCTTGGAATTCTTTTTGACCACAAATTGAGTTTCAATCCTCATATCTCTTCTATTGTTAATAGGGCGAATGGTGTACTTGGATTCATTAAACGTTGGTCGAAGGAATTTAATGATCCTTACACCACAAAGCTCCTGTACACTGCTCTAGTCCGTCCTGTACTTGAATACTGCTCGTCCGTCTGGTGTCCGCAATACAAAAATCATATCGATCGTATCGAATCAGTACAAAAGCAATTTTTGCTTTTTGCTCTTCGTGGACTAAATTGGGACCCTAACCTTCGTCTGCCATCGTACTCCAGTAGACTCTTGCTTATTAACCTTCCTTCGTTAGCTGATCGTAGAACAGTCCTAGGCGTTTCTTTTCTTCATAAGCTAATCATTAGTAATGTAGACTCTACCGAACTTTTAGGTCGCCTTAACTTTTCCGTTCCTTCTAGGCCAACTAGAAACTATTTACCTTTAATCTTGCCCAGATGCACAACTGATTATGCCCAGCACAATCGTTTTCGGGTCTTATGTCAAAATTACAATGATCTCTATCACCTGCTCTCAACAGATCTCTCTCTCTTCTCTCTAAAAACGTCTCTCTATAATTATCTCCGGGGAAATCTCTGACCACTCCCAGCTGTGAGTAGGGGCATAGCTTGTCGGACTGGCTAAAAAATCCTCCCCCACCGGGTCAGAGATTTTCCGGTTATTTAGTTTTAAGTTTTTCGTATAAATTTTTTATTTTTAAAGTTTACTTTAAGATATTTTTCTCTCTATCTCAGTTTTTTTTTTTTTTTTAATTTAATATATTATCTTATTTTTTTTCTCCTTTGTTCCTACATAACTATAGGTTTTGGTTTTTTTCTCTCTCTCTCTTTCTCTCTCTCTCCCTCTTCTCGATCTCTATATTATTAAAGTTTTTGTTAGCTCTAATAACGTCTCTGACTACAATTGGCTGTGAATAGGGGCATAGCTGGCCGGACGGGCAAATAAAATTCCCCCACCGTGTCGGAGTCGTTATTAGTTTATTTTGTAATTTTATTAGATTTTCTTTGATAGGCTTCATTAGCTCATTAAAATTTTTGTAACGTATATAAGTTTTCGTTGACAGCCTTTTTTTGTCAACTCTAAATAAATAAATAAATAAAAATAAATAAATA